>CM035431.1:94457407-94469907 GCA_020310875.1 Ceratopteris richardii
TCAAGGGTAAGAGCGCTGAGCGTTCACGTTGGAGCAAGATGTTGAAGTTGAATTTGGAAATCATAATTGGATCGCAAGGGATAGACTTGTCAGGTTGCACTTGAGGTTGAGGATCGTCGCAAAACATGGATTCATAAGATGCTATAGATTTGTTATCCATTTAGAAATCTTCATAAGTATTGGTCACATGCAACTTTTAGCTTCAAATCCATTCTTTGTTGCTTCACAAGTAATGTAGTGTATGTGAATTAGTCTTCACGCTTTTTGTGTTAGAGATAATACCTTGGCGTGTGTTTGGGGATAATACTTCATAAAATAAAATTCTTATTGGTATCAAGCTCTTGAGGGAAAAGATTGGCAATCATTGAATTCTATGTGCATTATTTGCTTTCTTAGCTTTAGTAACTTCTACCTCTTCTCATATTTTGGTAGCTAAGATGACATAGCCAAAGGTCTTCAACCTTTAATTTCCTTTTGTATTGTGCATCAACCCTTTGTATTCTTGGAATTCATTAAATGCATGGGAGAGGTCTTGAATTGGAACGTACTCTTCAAGGTTCATACATCACATCCATAGGAAAAAAACTTCAAAAGTAGTTCTCATAACAAGCTCAAATTAATCCTAGTGAATTTACTTTTATTTGGGGGGGGAGTGCAAATTAGACTTACAAGTTTTAAATGTTTGCACTCAGATGTCTTGTAACTATAATTAAAAAAAAACCTAAATGGAATTTATATATATCATGTGACATGATCTTACGACTTCATGCATGGAAAGACAAAACTATGAAGCCAATGTTTTTGCATAATTTGTCCTAATGTCAACCTTAATTGACTCTGATCAATATCTAAAGCCTTTAGAAAACTAAAAAACGTGGAGTGTCAAGAGATCAAATACTTCACATGACTATCAAGTGAAAATAAAATGTCATCACCAATATTCTACAGAACAAACATTTATTATAGATTGTGTAAGAAATCTACATGTGGTAGGTCCAACAAAAAAAGTTGTGCATGTTAAAGGAATATGAGCAAAAAATAATACAGATAAATATGAGGCTCTAACGTGAGAGCTTTACAGTGTTAGAAGTCGGCTATGTATCTCGTGGGCATAGTGTCTTTTTTTTATGAAGCCATTTGCGCCTTTTAGCAAGAAACTTTTGTCATATCTTGTATATCTTCAATTCATCTAGTAATCATGCACTTATATTTTCTAACAATATTATTCTAGAAGACAATTTGAGGACAAAGTGTAGAATTTGAATGTTAGTGCTACACTTTGATCAATCCGTGCTTCACCAACCTTTCCAACCATCTCTCTCTCAAATGACTCTCATTAAAATATGCTAGACATATTCTATCATAAGAAATTACCGCTAACTCCTTTGGATCTGCTCCTTGAATAATATGGTCATTGAGAAATTGTACTCGCGCAACAGATCGGTAAAATCTTTAGTGTTGTAATCATTGACATCATATAAATACATAAATTTGTCTCTATGCATGAATCTGCCAATCAAAATTTTTCACACCTCGTTATCATCATGGCTTCTTTGATTAGCGAAAAGCACGTGGCTAATCGGTTTAATATGCTTTCTTCATGCTGTATTGTGTCACCTTAATATCTATCTTCCATTGTGAATCTTAATGTACTGAAGTTATCTGTCAATTACGCGATTCTATGTTCTGAGTTAATTCATATACCTCAGTCAACCAACCTGTTGCCAACGTCACCTTTAATTCCTCTGCGTACGAAACTTTGCTTACAAAACTCTGTCATTCATTGTTACCTGTAACTTTCCTGTGAAGTGCAAGAACTTCTTACTACCACCTAGGGAACAAAAGTAAATCATTGTTGAATGCCTAACACAAAGGAAAAGGGGATTTGAATTCATAGGCAGATAAAGTGCAAGTCTGTTGTTATTGAAGAAGTGGAGAGATAAATTGTTTGTTAGGCATATGTTAGAAAAAAGCAAGAGAGAAGAACCCCTAGAACAAGAATCATGATGCCCCCATCTGTCAAAAGCAAGCTCGTCATACTTGATTATCAAGAGCAATAGCTGATTCTTGTTGGATGTGAGGTGGGCCCTAATGATAATATTCAAAGGTTTACAAGATCCTCCAACATATGAACCTTAGCATACAAACCTCAAGGCTCAAAATTAGATGAATGAAATAGAGTGAGAATACACAAATTTCAAAGTGTAACAGTAAGCTGAATGCTTACCTACACTATCTTATATGAATGCCAAATTACAATGTGTGTAAATGATACGAAAGTGAATGTATGCCGACAAAAACTGAATCTACTCCGAATTTAGGGTTCTAGATACAAAAAATTGTGCATAAAGTGCCTAAGAGGTATGAAGAGTGTGTATGTGAGATTGAAGTGATTAGAAACAGTTTAGAACTGTTTTTACAGCAAGTCCTAATTTTGAAATTAGGGTTTTAGAAACTCTAAGTCAGAAATTGTCCTAAATAGCAAGAGAAACTCCCTTGTGTTGAAGTAGAAGGTACATAGCCTTGGAACAACAGAAACAAAAGAAGAACTGAATTTAGAACTTGCTACTCACAAAACTCAGCTAAAGCTGATGGCTGGCTGCCAAATCTCCTCCAAATTTGCACCAACACTTAGGAACACCTCCAAGTGTAGCACTTTAGTAGGCCTTGAGTGATCAATGAATGATGCTCAATGTGACTCCAAGCTTGTCTTTATATAGGCATAAGGCTGATTTTCGAAAATTTTGTGAAAAGCTTGCTAAAAGCATAAGAAAAGCTTGCGTTAGCATTAAAAGAGCGATCAGCTTTTCGTGTTTAAAAATTGCTTTTCGGGTCCAAAAAATGAGAGTTAGCTTTCCTTCATGTTGAGGACTTACGGCATATTATGCAAAAAAATAACTTTTTGAGCAAAAATTAGAGTTAGGGTTTGTTACACTTATGTGTTCCTCGAGTAGTTTTGATGTGAACCTTTTCCCTATACATGGGCACTTTTTACTCTAGTGCTGGTTAGAGGTTTTTTCCCCATGTTACCACATACTTGATACTCTCATATGTGGTGGTACTTTGTACTTAGGGACATTATTCAGCTCTTACTTCTGTTCAGTTCATCGTCAATAGAGAGAGCTATTCCAACCATCGTCTTCTCCGTGTGTCTTGCTGCGTTTGTGCTCCTTGTGTGTGCTTCTCGTTTGTCTCTCGCACTTCTACACACACCCAACAGTGGTATCAGAGCAAGTTCAGCTCCTTCTCAAGTTTTGGTTTTTCGCGTGGCGGCACGCGCACTTTTAACAGTGGAAATCGACTTCGGAGCATAGAACTGTGAATATCAGCAGCCAAGAAGCCAAGAAACATTTCCAGCAGCTGCGTTGGGGTTTTTACCCCTATTTCGAAGCCATTTGTGCATTCAGAATTGCCATCGGAGTGACGGTTGTGAGCTGAAATTTCAGCATTCATTTCAGCTTTCGTCGAATTAAGATTTTGTCACATTCTTGTTCTTTTGTGAAATGGAAGGCAACAATGACTTGTTGGCATGCTTCAAGCTGAAGATAAGCTTGATGGGACCAACTATCCGATGTGGTCTTACATGATGAAGCATGTTCTTGTTGCTAAACAACTTTGGAACATAGTGGCAGATGTGGATCGAAGACTTGCAGTTGCTTCTACTTCACAATCTTTTGTCACAGATTGAGCTTCTTCTTCGAGTACAGCGGTTTCTCCTTCTCCACCTACACAGTGTATGTATGGCTGAAAATGAGTCTGTGGATGTGTATGTGACACACATCAAGGACTTGAAAGAGCAATTGGCAAACATAGATGAGACCCTTCTTGATGCATCACTCATTTCTACATTGTTGAAAGCATTACCGTAATCTTTTCAAAGCTTTGCTACTACACTCTGTTTGGTTGCAAAAGGAAATCCTAATATGTATGCATTTGATGAGGTTGTGTCTCTTCTTTTGCAAGAAGAGCAATCTAGAGTGAATAGGAGTGGTTTGATTGAGGGAACGAAAGCACTTGCTATCTCACAAAAGGGGAAAAGCAAGTATGGTTAAGCTTTGGGTTCATCAAAACCAAAGCCTCAAGCTTCCTCTTCCAGTCATTCCTCTAATGATAGTGATTTGCAAAAGAAGAAGAGATGCAAATATTGTCGGAAGGCTGGTCATTCTATTGATGAGTGTAGAAAGCTTGCTAAACGCAATGAAAAGAAGAAGGAATCCGGCATGTCTATTGCTGAATATTCAACAAATGCAAAGAATGATGAAGCTAACATGTGTTGTTACATGTCATTATGATGCTTCTTTGCATTCTAAATGTATGGTTGTGAGTGAGGCTGATTCGGATTGGTTCTTTGATAGTGGTGCTTCAAAGCACATAACATCATGCAAAAGATTTTTTTCCTCTTTGAAAGATGCACCCAAAGGAGGACATGTGGTGTGTGCAAACAATGCCTCTTATCCTATCATTGGAGTAGGAGAAATTGAGCTTACTGCTGCAAATGGAGGTGTGATTCTCTTGAAAAATGCATTGTATGTGCCCGGTATAAAGAAGAACTTAATTTCAGTTCCGTGTTGATGATAAGTGTATGGTTCATGATTTCAGCAATGGCGATGTTATCGAGATGTCCGGTACATTATGTAATGGTTTGTATCGCATGGATACATACAAAAGGGCTGTCTCGAATGCCTTGGTTGCTCATACTTCTTCCACGGCTGAAATGGAGCTTTGGCATGCTCGTTTTGGTCACTTCAACTTCAATAGTTTGCTCTACTTGCAAAAGAGAGACATGGTTATTGGCTTGCCTACACTTGTCCATTGAAAAGCATGCATGTGAAGGTTGCATTCTTGGAAAAATGCATTGTGCTTCTTTTCCAAAAGATAGTCATACACACACTACAAGAAAATTGCATCTTGTTCATAGTGATGTATGTGGTCCCGTCAAGACTCCATCTTTTGGGAAGCATGTATATTTTGTTACCTTCATTGATGATGCTACTCGCCATACATGAGTGTATCCTATGAAAGCAAAGAATGAGGTATTTTTTTGCTTCAAAGCATTTTTAGCTATGGCTGAAAATTTTTCTTCACAAAAGCTTTTGACTCTATGCACTGATTGTGGTGGTGAATACATGTCACATGAGTTTAATGCTTTTCTTCGTGAACGAGGAATTTCACACCAATGTACGGTGCCATATACACCTCAGCAAAATGGTGTTGCCGAGCGCAAAAATAGAACTCTACTTGAAATGGCACGATGTATGGTTAAAGGAAAGCATCTTTTTGATAAGTTTTGGATGGAAGCGGTCATGTGTGCAAACTATGTGTTGAATCGCTTCCCTACAAAAGCATTGAGAGTCATCACTCCTTATGAGGCTTGGAATGGACATAAGCCTATGGTTAGTCATATGCGTGTGTTTGGTTGTTTGGCATATGCTCTTGTGCAATCACAACAACGTCACAAACTTGATGACAAGGCAAAGAAATGTATATTTGTTGGTTATAGTGCTGAAAGTAAGAGATATTGCTTGTACCATCCATTGACGAACACAATTATTGTGAGTCGAGATGTGGTATTTGCTGAAAATTCAGTTTTCCCTCTACTTGAATGCAAAAAACAGCCAAGGGTTAGCTCACAAGATGTGTTTGATACACTCATGCCTTTGTTCCGAAATGGTGCGCTTGACTATGGCCATGTAGACCAGCCAACTAAGGTTCAAAGGATGAAAAATTCCAGCCAAATAGGGCTGAAAATGTAGAGAATTTCCAGCCAAACATGGCTGAAAAATTTCAACAAATAATTATCAAAACTGGTGGAAATTTCCAGCCACATATGGCTAACATTTGCGTCAAAATATGAGTGAAAATGAGCATGAAATTCATGCCCACGCATGATGTACATATCGAAGATGTTTTACATAATGAACACATGTCTATCAAGAGTGCACAAACTATGCCAAAGTGGCTGAAACAAACTTTGCAGGACAGCAAATTGAGTGCACCTTTAGTTGGTAGAACAAGATCAAGCTCTCACCATGCATCAAGTAATTTTGTGGATTATTCTCTTATTGCTACTTCATGTAATGAAGAGCCTCTTTCTTTTGAAGATTCATGTTACGATCCACAATGGATAATGCTATGCAATCAGAAATGGATTCCATACATAGGAATGGTACGAGACAAAGCTAGATTGGTTGCCAAAGGATATGCACAACAATATAGCATTGATTATGAGGAAACATTTGCACCTACTTCACGCATGACTACCATTCGTACCGTGGTTGCATTGGCTGCCCATCGAGGTTGGAAAGTGCATCAGTTGGACATAAAAACAGCCTTCTTGAATGGTGATTTGCAAGAAGAGGTTTATGTGAAGCAACCTCTTGGATTTGTTATGAAAGGGAAAGAGCATATGGTTTGTCGCTTGCATATAGCCTTGTATGGTCTCAAGCAAGCTCCACGTGCATGGTATGAGAAAATCCATAAGCACTTGATTGCTCTTGGCTTCACATGTATTCCGAGTGAAAGCACACTCTATGTATGCAAAAATGGGGCTGATCTTATAGTGCTTGTTCTTTACGTCGATGACATAGTCTTGACTAGGTCATGTGATGCAAAACTTGACATTCTTATGGCTGATTTGTCGCATACTTTTAATGTCACTTATCTTGGTCTTTTGAGCTATTATCTTGACATCCAGTTTGTATCTGTTGAGGGGGGAATTGTTATGCATAAAGCAAAGTATGTTGAAAAACTACTTCAGCGTTTTGACTTTGAGGATTGCAAGCCAGTTTCCACACCACTTGAGACAGGATTCAGATTCTCAGTTGAGGATTCCAGTGATGCATTTGACACTTCTCTTTATCGGCAAGCTCTAGGATGTCCTATATATACATGCAACACAAGGCCAAATATACAGTATGCAGTTTCCTAGTTGAGTCGATTCATGCATAGCCTTGGCACTAAGCATTGGCAAGCGATGAAGCGTGTGTTTAGATATCTTCGAGGTACTTTGAGCTTAGGTCTCTTTTATGGCAGAGATATTCAGCTATGCTTGCATGCTTTTATAGATAGTGATTGGGTTGGCTGTTATGACACTCGTGTGTCCACTAGTGGTAATTGCTTTTTACTTGGAGACTCATGCATATCTTGGTTGAGGAAGAAGCAACCTACAGTGGCGACATCGAGTTGTGAAGCTGAGTACAGGGCAGTTTTCAAAGCTACAGTGGAGTGTATATGGTTGAGACGCCTATTGATGGATCTTTGCATGGAGATTGATGCTTCTACGCATATTCTCACTAATAGTTAGAGTGCTTTGGCCGTTGCACGAAACCTAGTGTTTAATGCATTAAATTAGAGGATGAGATAATTGCAAATGGTCTTATTGAGGATTGGGAAACTATGTGTGTAGTTGTTCATAGCATGGCTCAATGACAAGGAAATTTGAATGAGACACTTAGACCTAATGGAAGAGAAACTCCACCTAAGATGGAAGTTGAGCATACTTTGCTAGTAGAGATTATCCAAAGATATCATTGCTACAAACTAAAGTCGAATCTTTGGCAAAACATATCGAGACTTTAATAAGTGAGATAACAACTCTAAAGAACATTCAAGAGACTAAACTGAGAACTCAAGAGCAAGGACCTAAGACTCTGGAGCAAGTGAGGAGACCTTTCAATCAACCTCGAGGATGCATATGGTGTGATGAGTTTGACCATCCACATTGGACATGCAATGTATTTAAGGAAGCCAATGAGAAGAATCGGAACACCGAATAGATAGACAGATATGTGATCACGTGACCAAGAGACCATTAGCAAGGAACTTTGGAAAAGGAGGTTTGAAGAAGTTCTATGAAGCTTTTGAGCCAAAACGCATACACATTTAGGCTTGATGGTGATGATCAAGACAGTGAGTTTTGGACTCATGTCTACAATGTTGCTAGTAAAGGCAAGTTGATAGTTGAAATCCTATATGCTTCAAACTCTGATGTTCATGTGGACCTCTTGGAATGCGTCGATTTATATGTTCTCCGTCTATGCTCATGAGCTCAATGTTGATGAGAGATGCAAGAGAGACGATAAGAAGAAGGGTCAAACAAAGAGAACTACGAGGTCTAGAAAAGAAAGCAAGCTGAAAAGATCGAACTTAGGAAAGAACTAGAGAAATATGAGTCTAAGAAGGATATTAAGAAGCATGAGCCAAAGAGAAAGTCAAATGAAGCTAGAGAGAGTCCTAATAAAAGAAAGGTTAGGCAAGCAATTAGAAAAGGAAAAAGAAACCTCAAAATGAGGAGAAAAGTGAAGAAAAAACCGATGAAAAGCAAACCACTCAAGAGGAAGGCAAAAAGGGAGAGAAAACAAGCAAGAAACAACCTGCTTTTTCGTTGATCTCCCAACAAGAGACACATATTTGCATTAAAAAGGGTACGGATGAAAAGGTGATGAAATCCAAGTGACTCTGACTTTAGAGAAACTTTAGCATTAGCATCGACAGATGTAAAGGAAGACTTTACGAGCGCTATAAAGAGACAAAGAGAACCAATCGAAGTGAAAAGAGGGGATTTTGAAATGGAAGAAATCAAAGATAAGGAGACCAATGGAAATTCCCAAAATTAAACTCCAAAGGCTTGTGTTCGCAGTGATCAATCATGAAGCAAAGATGTTTCTTGATTGTGGTAATAAAGATAGTGACAATGTTCTGATGGACATGAAACCATAAACAATTGTTCTGTTGGTTTAAATGGATGACATTGATGGATGGAATTTGATAGAGCTATATTAATAAAATGAGATTATAAAAAACTTCTAGATGTCCAGACATGAGAGAATGGGCTAATGGAAAATTTGAAGATTCGAAAGACTTTGAGAAAGTGATGTGTTTTGTATGTTGTGAATTCATTGATGAGGGTGCATAAACAATCCTTGGTGGTGCTCAAAGTTGATATGGATGCTTTGGATTCATCGAATCGACGAAGCAAATCGATGGAATTAGATTGAACATTGTTGAGCAACAATGGTACTATCAATATAGATGACAGAAGCACTATTCTTAACTAAATGGAGTTTATACATTCTATGACATTTGTGTTTTTTCTCAAAAAAAATTTTAAGGTCAAAGCACAAACATGGCATGGAAAGTTCAGAGTGTGTTTCTTTGTGGTTTTCAACATAGTTTTAGTGAAAGTAAGATACCTTTTGTTTCATGCCTCGAGCTTAGTGGTGTGATCTACTTGATCAAGACAAGGGTAGTAGAATATAAGGCATTGATGGAATATAAGGCCTTGATGGCTGTCAATGGCCTATATGTTCATTTGAGAATGTGTTAAATTTGTGAACATATATTCAATTGAGAAAGTGTACGATCACATACTTGTATGCATGTATTCTTGTTGTGTGCTTGTGTTTGTTTTTAGAACAGTAAGTAAATAGGAATTGAAGGGAAAAGCTTATGTGTTTTAACACAAAGCTTTAAAAACATATCCTTGATGTGACTAGCCTCAATATAGATGCAGAGCTTTGATTCTTTGAGATAAACCATCCTACCATGATGAAGTCATTGATCTAATAGAAGACATTTTATTTATTATGCACTTGTTGTTATAGCTTATTTGAAGGGATGGTCATGGAAACTGTTGGTGCTTGTTGACTCATGGATTGAAGGGCGAAGAAGGTAAATGTTCTCGTCAATTATGATTCGGTGCCGAGGGTTTGATGGACAAAGCTTCTTGATTTGTATGCTTTGGATGTCTGTTGTTGGAATCAATACTGTTCATACATATTTGCATACGCATTGAGCTTTTGCATACATATTTGCATACGCATGTTGGATGTCTGTTACATTCGAGTGTTGTTGGTAGTTTAAATGTGGATTTAATACAATTTGAGCTTCTATGTCTTATCTTCTAACAATACAAGTGTATGCATTTTTGTGTTTAGACATCAAAGTGGCCTCGAGTATGATCGGGATTCCAAATGGTTGAATGAGAGAAATTTGAATGCAAATGAATGAATGAGATGAATTTGAATGCAAATGCATGAATGAGTGAATTGGATGTTAGGGGAACAACAGGCATTCACAACACATGACTTTGTTGGTTGTTTGCAACCCCAAGTCTTGATTGTGATTGATTAATGGACAACGAATCTATCTCTTCATGTGAATCCATGCTTTGTGACCACCCTCAGTCTCAAATGCGACCAAATACGTCAATTCCTTGTGATCCAAATACAACTTCGGCTTTCATTTTCACCATATTGCTTCCATGCAAACACACAATGCTTCTTCCATTGAAGGGGAAATGTGATTCGCCATATTATAATTAGGCACTCGCTAGTGGCTTTTAGCATTTCCACACACACGACCGATATCCAATGCATAGTTATTTTCGTACACGTATGGAATATTTTCCGTACGTATGAAAAAGTATGCGTATGTTTGCCGTATGGTTCATTCCATACTCCATACTCCACATACTTCTTGGACATTGTCATTGAAAGATTTTGGTCTTCATTTTGGGCCCGAATGCATGTTGACTAGTGTATGTATGTATATATAGACACATACATATATATACATACATACATATATACTCTAGATACATACATACATATTATATATATGTTTGAAAGAGGTTGCGGAGAGCTATGTCGTGGTGTGCTCGGTTGCTCCAAACGCCAAGGGAGTGGGTTTTTGCGTGAGGAGAGAGAAAGTAGAGAGAGAAACCTGCACAGAAATTTGGAGATGAAGATGGAGAAGCTAAAGTTGAAGAAGTCCCAATCAAGTTATGAGAGATTTGGGACCAAGTCTTATTGATAAGTGACTTTTAGGTCATTTGGGCATGTTCACACATGGCCAATGACCAAAAGTCATAAAAATAATGTAAATGCCTATAACTCCCCAATTTGGGGTCCAAAAAATGTACCAAAAATATGTCTGAAAAGCTCTCGAAGAGAGCTTTCATATGGAAGGGTCAAAATATACAAAAGGAGAGTCTTTGGGGCCTTTATCCCCAACAACCTCCCACTTAAAGGGCCAAGGAGGCTCCTTTAAGCTAAGTAACTCCCACCATTTGTATACATAGCTGATGTTGTGCCTTCGGTAGACACTTCTCTGATGAAGTGGTATCTCACATCAATATGCTTTGTGCGAGCATGAAACATGGCATTCTTTGCACTTTGGCTATCGCATCCAAGAACAGGTGCCTTTTCAGGCATCCGAAACTCATTGCAGAGGCGGGCTAACCAAATGGCTTCTTTGGAAGCCTCTGTGGCTGAAATATATTCAGCCTCTGTAGTAGATAGTGCAACTATCCTCTGAATTCTAGAGCACCATGAAATAGGTCCACCTGCAAGGATGTATACATAGCCACTTGTGGACTTGCGTGTGTCCACATCACCTGCCATGTCTGAATCACAAAATCCTTTTAACTCCAATGGACCCTTTCCATAACATAAGCATTTACTTTTGGTCCTTTTCAAATATCTCACGATAGATTTGATTGGGTCCCAATGAGCTCTACCAGGATTAGCCATGAACCTGCTAACAACTCCCATTGCATGAGCAATGTCTGGCCGAGTAGCAATCATAGCATACATAAGTGAACCACAAGCTGATGCATACGGAACACTCTTCATGTAATTGGCTGCATCATCATCTTTGGGACAGTCATCCTTGGAAAGCTTAACATGTGGCTGCAATGGCACTTCAAGAGGCTTAGCATCAGCCACATTAAATCTGTCCAGCACTTTTTCAATGTACTTTTCTTGGGATACCTGCAAAGTATGCTGCTGCCTATCCCTTTTTATACGCATACCAAGAATATGCTCAGCTTCCCCAAGGTCTTTCATTGAGAATGCAGATTTCAGCTGCTGATTTAAAGCATTCAGATTGCTCTTTTTCTTCCCAGCCAGCAGCATATCATCTACCTACAGTACAAGAATAATTGGGCTGCCATCTTCATCCTTTTGGGTGTACAAACAGTGATCATGGCTTCTTTTAAACCCATGTTTGAGCATAAATGCATCAAACTTCTTATACCATTGCTGGGGGCCTGTTTCAGCCCATATAAGATCCTTTTCAGTTTGCATACCAGATGCTCTTTTCCAGGAATGGCATATCCTTCTAGCTGTTTCATGTACAGCTCTTCGTCTAAATCACCATGCAAAAAGGCTGTTTTAACATCCATTTGGAATAATTCCAAATCCAAGGCAGTTGTGAGAGCAAACAACACATGTAAAGTGGTCATTTTCACCACTGGAGAGAACACTTCTTGGAAATCGATGCCCTCTTTTTGGGCATTCCCTTAGCAACCAGCCTTGCCTTATACTTGGGTTTGCCATCAACAGTTATGATTTTGTACACCCACTTGTTGGGAATGGCCTTCCTTCCTTTGCGTAACTCAACCAAATCCCAAGTATCATTTGCATGCAAGGCCTTTATCTCTTCCTGCATGGCTAACTCCCACTTCTTTTTGTGCTCACATAGCTTTACCTCTCTATAAG
>CM035431.1:95149907-95374907 GCA_020310875.1 Ceratopteris richardii
ACCTCAAGTAGAAATCGTCTCAGTAGGCTGCATCTTGCTCAACCAAGATATGCATGAAGTACCAAGCATGAAACAAAAACAACTTGTGGGCACACGAGTGTCACATCAACCAACCCGATCTCAGTTAGAAAAAACATGTAAATCTAGCGGTAATGATCCCCCCTTGGGATAAAATAATCCAAGTAGCTAGGTGCCACGCAAGTAGCAAAAGATGCACTTAAACCACTGGCCAATGCTTAACACCTGGGTATGCATAAACCTTCTCATCTCAGAGACAACAAACTGAATATTAGGCCAAGGTATGCATAAGTAAATCAAGTATCCAACAGCTTGTTGATAGAGAACAACATCAAATGCAACTCCAACATTGTGAACAATCAATCTTAAAATCTGTCTTCATGGGAGTGGCAATAAGTTTCCAATCTTCAAGGCCAAAATGTTACAATAATGCGTCAATGTATTTTCTTTGACACAATGTTATTCCCCATCACCTTGCATAAATTGAGTGCCCAAATAGCAAAAGCTTCAAACCTAACATCTCAAAAGAGGCATGCAAATCAGCCTTAAATTCAGCAATATGCTTCTCATTAGGACCAATGAGCAGCATATGACCAACATATAGAACAATGATCTCAAGTACATGAGCAAACTTAATATATAAGGTGCTCCCTATTGGATTGCTCTCAAATCTATGTGCTAGCAAGTAGACATGTATCTTTGCATAGCAGGCACAATCTGTTTGGATGGTCAATGATTAAACAGTATGACGCTCTAGTGGTCTAGAGCTCCTTGAAATTTTGATGCCCAAACAAGCTTCTTGCTACATCCTTTTTTAATATGGAAGGGTGCATGTAAATAGTTGTAGGCATGCTCACTGTGGAATATTCAACGAAATAATGATCTTAATTCAATGCAATACATGTTAAGATTCTTTAATAAAATTTAAACATATGCATTTACTTTCTTTGTTAACCACTTTCTTGCTTTCATAAATTGCAACCTAGAAATATTATGAGAAAAGATTATTGCTGAGTTATGAATAAATACTTCACCAAATTTAGCATCTTGGTACTGGTTTGCATTATCATCTTGTCTTGCTTTAATGTGCTCCAACTAAGTGTTTAATCATTTGATTAGGTGCTTGCTCATATGAGGTGACTCTGAACCGTCCTCTGTGCATATATTTTCCTTTTTGTAGCTGTATTGTTTTTGTTGTATGTTGAGCATAAAGTCCTAAGCTATGTTATTGTTAACTGGCTGATCCTTAGAAGATTCCTTGATCGTATTCTGATATAAGATATGGTCAAATTCTTCCTTTCTGAGTTGTTTCCAACAATCCTGCCGATAATCCTGCTGATTGTAGAGATGTCTGATGCAGACTGCTCTTTGTGGCAGGATTCATGGTCTGTAATCCTGAGCTTTGTTGGAATTCGGTAATCATCTAGTTTGATTGTGTGTTTATCACATGGTTTGCCAATATATCGCCTGTATTTTGTCTCCCTTTTTTGCTCATTTTACATCACTTTGTGCACTCTAATCCTTTTACTATGAACTCACTAGACAAAATATGAATTAACATTTGTTTTCTGAATCATATTTGGTGGATCGTGTGCTCAAGTAATTTTGATGCTTTTGGTGACATTAGGAAGGGACAAATTTTCTATCAATCATGAATCATATAAGGTTTACCTTTCAGGCAGATAGTTCAAAGTTTCAGTGGTTAGAGACTGATGAAGAAATTGATCTTATATCCTTGAAGGCACGGGATCCCATCTTATTTTATGATGAGGTGCATGCTTGGTATCATAGATAAGCTTGGTTTGAATTTCTGATTTTGGCTTCCTACTATAATTATTCCTAATGTTTAGGTGGTTCTTTATGAAGATGAACTAGCAGACAATGGAGTATCATTACTGACAGTCAAGGTGGTATGTTCCATTTGCTGTTCACAAAAGATATGGCTATTTACAGGTGCAAATTTTTAGTCGTCAAACTTATCTTTCATGCAGAGAGTCATGCCAAGCTGTTGGTTTCTTCTGTTAAGATTTTGGGTAAGGATGTTATTTTCCGCTGTGCACTGTTTTCTTTGTTTTTTGTTTTTTGTTTTTAAGTGGGTATAAGGGTGCAAAATTCACCAAATATTTCAGCTTAGGGTTGATGGAGTGTTAATGCGGCTGAGGGATACCCGGATGTACTCAAGCTTTCAGCAGGATGGCTTTGATTACCCTAAAGTTCTCAGGGAGCGCTGCATAAAAGAAGGCAATGTTCAAGACCTGCTAGCTGTAAGCGCACAATGAGCTCTACTTATGTCCTATTGCAGTTTCTTTATTCATGCTATTTACATTTATGGCATCCTCAATACAGATGGGAACATCCCCAGACATGCTGGCCGATAGAGATGGAAGCTTAATGTACGGCAAGCTGAATCTATCTAGAAAACAGACTGAGAAGTTAGTTCTGATAAGAAACTAGCAGATCATATCCATCTTGCAGGGAAGTTAGTCTCAAAAGACTCCTTGCTGTAGATTCTTTTCACTAGATTCTGTCACTGAGAATGTATGGACATGGAAATACTTTCTTAACCGCATAGAAGCTAAGATTATCAGCATGTATACTCAACAGTTACCTCATATATTTTTGAAACGGCAACTATTGGCCAGATAAGTGCTGAAGTGAGGTGGATATTTCACATTGCAGATTCTTCTGTTCTTACAAAATATAGACAATGCAGAGAATCTCTTTCAAGAAGCATCACCAGTTGGACATTTTACTGCCATTTTGTTTTTGTTTTTTGCCTTTTTATATTAGGAATTTTAAAAGTCGATTGAGAAGGTTTTCATAGAGCTAGGATGTCATTGAAGGATTGCCTTGTTTAAGCAAGTGTTTGTTTCACTCTGGAACACAATGACACTATCCATCATGATGTTGGACTTTGGAGAAAGCCGGTTGAAGTTGTTTGTTGAATCTTCATTTAGAAGGTTAATCAACTAGGTGAGTTGAATCAAGTCAATTTAATAAGAGGAATAAACAAAGCTGCACCAGTTTCTAGAAAAAGTGTGGTCATATCTGTTTTTAATGTTTGGCTGCACAAATTCTCCGATGTCTATATATGTCAGCTTGTGCAAGCATTCAGGTGATCATTTTTACGCAGCTGATCATTGTTGTTGGAATCAATGTCCACACTTGGTCCAAATCCTCAATTGTGTTCAGCTTGATTAGGCTTTTGAAAAGATCTTTCTACAAGCGAAACTCATGGGCGACTTGGCTAAAGCGCCTCACTCCCAATACACCTACAAGGGTTCAAATCTTGCGGACGGCTGACAGCGCGATAGCATTTTTTACCAAAAGCACTTTGATTTTGGCGGACGCAAAATTGACGAACGGCGGTGCTAGATTCAGTTAACAAAATAGTAATCGCGATCAAGATATGTTTGACGAACATAGCTTTTGTTTTAGTGCTTTTTAGAGCCTCAAATTACTATATAAGAAGAGCACGGCTATTGTTCAAATCATCATCTTAAGCTACAATCAACTCAAGGAGGAGAGCTTGGAGAAGATCAAGGAGGGAGTGTTTCACACACTTGGAGGAGGTGTGCTCTACATCTGGAGACATCTGGAGGAGTTTGTGTCAGCTTACCATCAGCATCACTTGCATCACTTGTTGAGTTACTCTGAGTAAGAAGTCTATTTCTGTTCTCACTTGTTTATTCGCTAGTTTCTGATTTAGATAATCAGAATTCAGGATTGTTGTAAAACAGTTCTAGCCTATTCATATTCTCCATATTCTCACACACACACTCTTCATGCCTCTCAGGCACACAATCTCTTGTATGTAGTTCCTATTTTTGCCTAGATTAAGATATTATCAATTTGTATCATATTCACACATTGTAATTTGACATCGGAATATATGGATAGTGTAGGTGAGCATTTTAGCTTACCATTACACTTGAAAATCTCATCTATTCTCTCTCTATCTCTCATTCATCATCTTTTTTGGTATTAAGGTGTGTATGCTAAGGTTCATGTGTTGGAAGATGTTGTAAACTTGTGTTTATTGTTATTGTGGCCCATCCCACTTCCAACATTTGGTATCAGATCATAGTTAACATACACCCTTAACAAGATGAGTGACCATAGACTTGAGAATGAAGATAAGCTTTAGGGCATGTCTAACTATCCAATGTGGAGTTTTATGACGATGAATCTCTTAGTATCTAAGGACTTATGGAATATTGTCAATGGCACTTATCCAAGGTCAAGATAAGTCTTCTAATCCTAAGTCTTCTAGTCCTTCTCCTAATGCTTCCTCTACACCTAAAGAAAAGTTTTCAACTACATCTAATTCAAAGAAAGGAGTAATGCCATTACTATAAGAAATGAGGTCATTTTATAGCAGAATGCAAAGCAAGGATTTCGAATGAGAAGAAAGCATCAAGTAATAGTACTGAAGATGATCCAAAATCTAAATCTTTAAAGGTAGATTCAGATGCATATGTTACTATTGAAGAAGTAGCATTTGCTCAGACAACATTAAATAAAATATCAAATAATCCTTGGATTTTTGATTCTGGAGTTATGAAGCATATGAAAGGTTGCAAAAAGGTATTTTCTTCCTTTTTTAACTCTTCAAATAGAAGAGTGACCATTGCAAATTGTCATGCTTTGGATGTTGTAGGTGTTGGAGAAGTGAACCTTAAGTCCAGAGCAAGTGGAAATTTCACCATTTCCAATGTTCTTTATGTTCCAGACATGACGAAGAATTTTCTCTCTATCTCTAGTTTCTTATCAGATGATTATAAAGTTATCTTTAAGAAAGATTTAGATCCTCTTACCTGATGAAGAGCATTTTCTCCTTCAAGGTGAAAATAGAAGTGGCATATTGTCCAAAATAATTCATGCTAATGTTGCTAGGTCTACTACACCTAAGGAGAATATGAAGTTATGGCATACTAGATTTGTTCATATCAGTTACATAGCTCTCAAGCAAATCATAGCTCTCAAGCAAATCAAAGATCAAGGTATGGTGGAGAGTTTACCTAATTTTGCTTTACCAAATGATGCAGAGTGATATGAAGGATGCTTTGCAGGAAAGCTTCACAAACTACCTTTCAAGAAGCATGGATATTACTATTGGAGTTAGACGTCTGCGGAAGCACGTGAACAGCACAAGGAAGAAGAAGAAGCTTGGAGCACAACACACAAGACTGAATGTATTACTAGAGAATGTACAAAGATAAGTAGCCCATTAGGTCCATAGGCATATATACAAGCCGGGGGAAAAAAACCTCCTAAAGAGGGAAAAAAGTGCCCCGACGGTCCTAGAGTGTTCACACACATCACTACCTAAATATATCAACAAATCCCCCCTGGGAGTGATGCGGTGAACAAGGAGCTGGCACTCATGTATAAGGAAGTGCCAAGCTATGTGGAAATCACTCCACAAAAGGAAGTAAGCCCAAAGCTTTGCGAAAAGCTTCAAACTTCTCCCTAGGCAGAGCCTTCGTGAAAAGGTCTGCAATGTTCTCCTGCGTGGGCACATATGCTAAGCTGATCTCCTCAGCAGAGAACCTCTCCTTGACATAGTGATAATGCACCTCAATGTGCTTAGTGCGAGCATGGAACACAGGGTTCCTCGCAACTGCCAATGCGCTCTGACTGTCAGTGAAGATGGTGGTGGCAGAAGACTGGCCAACACCCAAATCAGCCATAAGGCGTCTGAGCCACACACACTCAACAGTCGCTGTAAAAGCTGCCCTATACTCAGCCTCACAACTGGAAGTGGCCACAGTAGGCTGCTTCTTGCTCAACCAAGATATACATGAGCTACCAAGCATGAAGCAAAAACCACTGGTGGACACATGAGTGTCATAGCAACCAGCCCAATCTGAGTCAAAAAAAGCATGCAAATCTGGCGGTAGTGATCCCCCCTTGGGATAAAACAACCCAAGTAGCCGAGTACCACTCAAGTAGCGAAAGATGCGCTTAACCGCTTTCCAATGCGTGACTCTTGGGCAATGCATAAACCTGCTCATCTGTGAGACAGCAAACTGAATATCTGGCCGAGTAATGCATAAGTAAATCAAGCATCCAACAGCCTGCTGATAGAGAACAGCATCAAATGCATCTCCAGCATCATGAAGACTCAATCGTAAACCTGTCTCCATAGGAGTGGCAATAGGCTTACAGTCTTCAAGGCCAAAACGCTGCAATAATGTGTCAATATATTTCGTTTGACACAAAGCCATTCCACCATCAACTTGCATAAACTGAATGCCTAAATAGTGATGCAAATGCCCCAAATCAGACATCTCAAATGAGGCATGCAAATCAGCTTTGAAATCAGCAATATGCTTCTCAAGAGGACCAGTGAGCAGCATGTCGTCTACATAGACAACAATGATCAAAAGCACATCATTAGCACACTTAACATATAAGGTGCTTTCAGTTGGACTGTTCTCAAAACCATGTGCAATCAGATAGGCATGTATCTTCTCATACCAAGCACGTGGTGCTTGCTTTAAACCATATAATGCCTTCTTTAACCTGCAAACCTGGTTTTCATGCCCTTTCTGCACAAAGCCACGGGGCTGAAAAACATACACTTCATGCAAGTCACCATTCAGAAATGCTGTTTTAATGTCCAACTGATGTACATTCCAACCATGATGGGCTGCAAGTGCACAAATGCTCCGAACAGTAGTCATACGGCATGTAGGTGCAAAGGTCTCATCAAAATCAATGCCTCTTTCTTGCGCATAACCCTTTGCAACAAGCCTAGCCTTATACCTGTCAACTGTACCATCAGGTTTACGCTTCAGCTTGTATACCCACTTAGTGCCAATGGCCTTCTTGCCAGGAGGCAAGTCACATAAAGACCATGTACCATTCTTGATTATAGCATCATATTCAGATTGCATAGAAGCCATCCAATTTTCTGAATTTTGTGCTTCATCAAAAGAAACAGGCTCATTCTCATCACAGAGACTAGATGCAGCCATAGCATAGCAATCTGATGCAAAGGAGGTACTATGAGAGCCTGAACGAGTACGATATGACAAAGGTGCATCTAATTTGCTGTCACGCAAAGTCTGCACCAGCCATTTTGGCATAGTTTTTGCCTGTTCAATATTAGCTCTCTCATCAACAAGTGCATCATGTAAATCTGCATCAGAAATGGAATGATCTGCATCATCATATGAAACCTGCAAAGGCTGAGAAGTTGCCTCATTAGGACCAGCACTAGCCTGTCCACCTGTAAAAAGAGGCATCAAAGTATCATACATGTCTTTGGAGCTAACAGATGTCTCCTTAGTACATGAAAGCAATGGTTGAATAGCATCTTCCACAAAGACAACATCACGGCTAACCAGAATGCATTTAGTCTGTGGATGATACAGACGATAGCCTTTACTTTCAGAACTGTACCCAACAAAAATACATTTTACTGCCTTATCATCCAATTTTCTGCGATGTTGTTCAGGCACTAATGCATATGCCAAACAACCAAAAACACGCAGATGAGCAACAGATGGCTTGCGGTCATGCCAAGCCTCATATGGAGTGATAGATTGCAACGCTTTAGTGGGACACCTGTTCAGTACATATGCTGCACACATGACAACCTCAAGCCAGAAACTATGTGGTAAAGCCTGACTTTTGACCATGCACCTCGCCATCTCCATGAGTGACCTGTTCTTTCGTTCAACAACTCCATTCTGTTGAGGTGTATACGGTACTGTACACTGGTGTTTTATCCCACGTTCAGCCAGAAATGCATTAAAATCTGAAGATATATATTCCCCCCCCCGATCAGAACGGAGGGTGCCCATTTTACATGCTGACAGATTTTCAGCCAAAACCAAAAACTGTTTGAAGCACATGAACACTTCGGACTTTGCTTTGAGTGGATATACCCATGCATGCCTGGAAAAATCATCAATGAAAGTCACGAAGTAAAGGTAATTTCCAAAAGAGGGTGTCTGCATAGGACCATAGACATCACTATGTACAAGCTGCAATTTTTGCGTAGCCCGAACTGAACCATCTTTTGGAAAGGAAGAACGCTGCATTTTGCCCAAAATATAGCCTTCACAAACATGTTTTCTAGGTGCCTCAAGTTTGGGCAAAGAGGACACCATTTCAGATTTCTGCAGGCGTAACAAACTAGCAAAATTCAGATGACCAAAGCGTGCATGCCAAAGCTTTGCATCTGACATAGCCTGAGAATCATGAACTGCACATGCCGAATCATTCACAGATCTTTCATAGTCTATGAGCTTATACAGCCCACGACATAAGATGCCAGAAGCAATAATCACATCACCATTTGAGAGATCATGGACTGTACACCTGTCATCAACGAATTTCACAACCAAGCCAATCTTGGCTAATGCAGAAACTGATAACAGGTTCTTTTTGATCCCTGGCACAAATAAAGCATCTGACAAAGTGAAAGAACTACCATCAGCAGTAGTCAGAATGATCTTACCAACTCCCATAACAGGATAAGAGGAGTTATTGGCGCATGTGACAGTATTCCCTGTAGGGGCAAGCTCGAGTGAAGAGAAGAAATTGCACTGCAAGGTAATATGTTTGGTCGCCCCACTATCAAAGTACCAAACATCTGAGTCTACTGCAGACATGCACTGATCATGAGAAGATGGGTCAAAACTGCAGACAGTAGTAAACGCCCATTCTTCTTCCTGCACAAGATTTGCAGACTCTGTTTTTGGTGTAGAGGCCTCTACAACAACCATTCCAGCCTCTTTCTTCTTTGCCTCTTTAGCAGCCAGTTTTGGACAGTTCTTTATAATATGCTCATTTCCTTTACAGTACTTGCAGAACAATTTCTGCTTTTCTGATTTCTTTTCATCTTTATCCTGGTTCTTCGATTGTGCAGCATTTGCAAATTTTTGCTTACTAGTAGAAGAGCTCCATTTTCCTTTGCCCTTCTGACTAGCCAGGAAAGCTTGATCTGCAACACGCATAATGGACCTGTTCTGCCTAAACTGATCTTCCTGCAACAGAACAGAGACTAATTCCTCAAATGACAAGGCATTCGGATTACCTTTCATCATCAACCGAAGAGTAGAGGCAAAACTCTGATATGAATCAGGAAGACCATTCAGAACGGTCTGCACAAGTGAGCTATCTGGTATAACCTCATCATTAGAAATCAATTGTTCCTTCAGGTCTTTGATCTTTGTAAGAAAACTGTCCATAGAATCACCTTCATTCATGTGCTCAGTCTCCAACTGTTTTCGGAGGTAAGCAACACGAGCCTCATTCCTAGCCTGGTACAAAGTGGTAAGTATCCCAAGCATCCTTTGTTGCTCTGCAAGAGCGAATGTGAGGAATAATGGCACGTTTGACAGACAAAGCTATCAATGCATGTGCCTGGGCATCTCTGCCATCCCAACGAATCTGCTCTGCAGTAGGTGCAACAGAAACAGTAGCACGAACAAGAATCTGCGGAATATCATCTTCGACACCATCTTCATCAGCTCCAACACCTGTATTTGCAGTCCCTGTCATTACAGGTGTAACAGGATGTCTTTCAACACCCTGCACAATGTTCCACAATCCTTTTACAACAAGTACATGTCGCATCATATAAGCCCATAATGGGTAGTTGGTACCATCCAACTTATCCTCAATAGCCAACATACGGAATACATCACTGCTTTCAGCCATGGCCGGTGACTAAAATACCTTGATGCAGAAAATTGACTGTATCTCAAAAAGTTGAACAGAACTGCCCAGACGAGTTCTGCTAGACCTGTAGCAGACTTTGAGACGCTTAAACTGGCGAATAGAAACTGGTATATACCTTTGGCACAAAAGGACGAAATAGCCTGCACAAGCGCTGCGATAGTGCGTTCGGAGGCCGAAACGAGCTCAGATCGCGATCTCGGCACCACAAAGCGAAGCCGTTTTGATCTTGGAAACACCCTAAGTATGCTCACCAAATTTCGTGCGAATCTGAGACTGCAAACGGAGGAGTGTCGACGGCGCCCTAGAAGAAGCGACGACCTGCTCTGATACCAATTGTTGGAGTTAGACGTCTGCGGAAGCACGTGAACAACACCAAGGAAGAAGAAGAGCACAACACACAAGACTGAATGTATTACTAGAGAATGTACAAAGATAAGTAGCCCATTAGGGCCATAGGCGTATATACAAGCCGGGGGAAAAAAACCTCCTAAAGAGGGAAAAAAGTGCCCCGGCGGTCCTAGAGTGTTCACACACATCACTACCTAAATATATCAACAATTACTGCTACAAGGAAGTTGCAGATCATACATTCAGATATAAATGGTATGATGAGAACAGATTCTATTCAAGGTTACAAGTACTTTGTTATGTTCAGTGATGATTTCTCAAGATATTTATGGATTTACGGTCTTAAAGTGAAGTCAGAAGTTTTTCCTACTTTCAAAAAGTTCTTAGCTATGGTTGAAAATGAAAGTTAGTCAAAGATTTAGATTTTGAGAAATGATAGAGGAGGAGAGTACATGTCTAAAGACTTTGTCTTTTCTTGAAATCAAAGGTATTTCTCATCAACTCACTATTGCTTACATGCCAGAACAGAATGGTGTTGTAGAGAGAAAGAATAGGATACTTGTTGAGATGATGTGTAGTATGATGACATCTAAAAAGCTTTCTCCCAAGTTTTGTTTTGATGCAATACACATAGCTAATCACATTCTAAATAGGTCTTCCACAAAAGCTTTGAAGGTCATCACACCTTATTAAGCTTATTATGGGAAGGAGTCCAATGCGAGTCACTTCAAAGTTTTTGGTTCCCTAGCTTATGTTCACATTGAGAAGAAGGATCGTGGTAAGCTTGATGTAAAAGCCATTAAAGCCATCTTTATTGGTTATGAAATTGAAAGCAAAGGATACAAGCTCTATGTAAAAGCCATCAACGCCGTCTTTATTGGTTATGCAATTGAAAGCAAAGGATAGAGATTCTATATTCTAGATACAGGTGATATCCTACTCTTATGCAATGCATATATAGTAGAAAGTCAGATTTATGATAAGAAGGAAGAGATTCCAGATTTCATAAAAGCAGATGACTACATTTTTCAAAAGGAATTTGGATTCTTATGTTCAACCATACGAGAGGGGTGATGAACCTACTCAAACCCTAAAAGATGCAGATGAAGAGAGAGTTACATTACCTACATTAATCCCTAGTCCATCATTAGTACCTCTTTATGTTCCGACTTACGAAGTTGGAGAAGGTTCTGGAGTTCCAAAGTTCCAGAAGAAAGAGATACTGAAGAACTAGAAAGGATTCCACCACTTTTCAAGAATACACCAAAGTGGTTATATCAAACTTGGAAGGACAACGATATAAAGGAATACACTCAAAGAGCCAAAAGTCAAACTAGGAGACAAGTAGACCATATAAATTATGTAGAACATTTTGAGTGTCATAATATTTTAGTCCTTACTTCAGAAGAGAATGAACCAGCTAGTGTTGAAGATGCAGTACAAAGTGATATGATTATCATAGGTCCCAAAGCCTCAGATATTCAATTATTTAAAGGACAACTTAAGCATACATTTGATGTTAATGAATGAGGTATTTTACATTATTATCTTGGGATTGAATTCATGTGCAAAGATGAGTGTATCTACATGGCACAACATCTATATATTGAGAAATTTTTGGAAAAGTTTGAGATGATAGATTCCAAGCCTATGTAGATACCTATGAATGTCAATATGTCATTAAAGTCGGAAGCAAATTCAAAACCATTTGATACTACATTATATAGTCAAGCAATGCTTGATATATCTATGTAATACATATCCAGACATTCCATTTGCAGTTTCTCAAGTATCCAAGTTCATGCACAATCAACTCAAGATTCAATGGAAATGAATTAAGAGACATTTGCAGATATCAGAAGGTTTGTAGGTTCTTGTACCATTATGACATTGAAGGGGGGATTGTTGGAATTGATATCCACACTTGGTCCAAATCCTCAATTGTGTTCAACATGATTAGGCTTTTGAAAAGATCTTTCTACAAGCAAAACTCATGGGCCACTTGGCTAAAGCGCCTCACTCTAAATACACCTACGAGGGTTCAAATCTTGTGGATGGCTGACAGCACAATAGTGTTTTTTACCAAAAGCACGTTGATTTTGGCGTACAAAAAATTGACAAATGGCGGTGCTAGATTTAGCGAATAAAATAGTAATCGCGATCAAGATATGTTTGGTGAACGTAGCTTTCGTTTTAGTGCTTTTTGGAGCCTCAAATCACTATGTAAGAAGAGCGTGGCTATTGTTCAAATCATCGTCTTAAGCTACAATCAACTCAAGGAGGAGAGCTTGGAGAAGATCAAGGAGGAAGTGTTTCACACACTTGGAGGAGGTGCGCTCTACATCTAGAGACATCTGGAGGAGTTCGTGTCAGCTTACCACTAGCATCAATTGTTGAGTTATTGTGAGTAACAAGTCTATATCGGTTATCATTTGTTTATTCACTAGTTTTTGACTTGTATAATCAGAATTCGGGTTTGCTGTAAAACAATTCTAAACTATTCATATTCTCCATATTCTCATACACACTCTTCATACCTCTTAGGCACACAATCTCTTGTATGTAGTTCCTATTTCTGCCTAGATTCAGGTATTGTCAGTTTGTATCATATTCACACATTGTAATTTGACACTGGAACCTGTAGATAGTGTAAGTGAGCATGTTAGCTTACTGTTACACTTGAAAATCTTGTCTATTCTCTCTCTATCTCTCACTCATTATCTTTTTGAGTATTAAGGTGTGTATGCTAAGGTTCATGTGTTGGAAGATCTTGTGAACCTGTCTTTATTATTATTGTGCCCCACCCCACTTCCAACAAGTGTGGGCTCTCTTAGAAATATGAGCATCCTTCCATAAGGGAGCTCAAAAATACTAGTCAAAGTTTGGTCAACAAGCTCAAACATGGTCAAATTTTGGTAGAAATCTTTGTTACATATTCCTATAGAGCTCAATGAGAGCCATGCAGCCATATATAACACGGGTATTTGGAGGAGATTGATGATCCAAAGTCAAACCCTAAATTCAGGTCAAAAGTGGAAAATCAAATTTGAAGGTCAAAAGCAGATGACATGCGGCAAAATCTCAAGATTCTTGATCCAAGGGTGCATATTAAATCAGATGGATACTTAGAAAAAAAATGATAAAATATCACAAAAAGCAGGGCTTTGCATTTTCAACATGAATTGCAGAGGTGAGTTTTTTTTGGCTTCGCACACTTTACTTTCATGGCTGGCAGCATAGGCTATTTAAGAACAAGTTTTGTAGGTCATAATTAACACATGTACACGTATACTAAGCTCTTGGCTTGACCTATTAGGAATTACCTCGTAAGTTTTGTATATCTCTTTTTTCCATATCTTGTGTATATCTCGTATCTATTTGTCTCTTTCTCTCTCTCTCTCTCTCTCTCTTTCTACTTTGTCTCTATATAAATTGTGGGCCTAAAAACCAACAATTGGTACTCAGACTAGGTTTTTGAGAATTGTAAGAGTTAACTTGAGCAATGACTTGTTTGAGTATTAGAGACATTACATCTTCCTTCATGGTGGAAGTAGATCGTTTCATTGGGAACAACTACACATTGCAAATGGTTGTGCACAATAGCTCCATAAGAATTGTGTAGCACAAAAGTTGAAAGTGCTGCCTCATCTCCATCAAGTGGTGCAATTGAAAGTACTCAAGCAAGGGGGTTACTCAACATACAACTTGAGGAGGGGCTTCAACGTCAAGTCAAGGCCCAAATGTAGTAGCTTTATTTAGAAATAGAAAAACTTTGTCCACAATAGGTATGAGTTTGAGTAATGAATATATACATCACCTTGCAGGTACATAAGAGTGCAAGGGAAGCATGGGTCAAATTATAGGGAATATTTGGAACAAGGACTCAAGAGTCTCTTATTTGTCTACTTATTTCCTTCTTTTAATTGGAAACAAATTACTCTGTTATACTTATGTGTCCCTTGAGTAGCTTTGATGTGAACCATTTCTCTATACATGGCACTTTTCTTAGTGTTGGCTAGAGGTTTTTTCCCTATGTAACCACATATACATGTTATACTCACATGTGGTTGTACTTTGTAGTTAGGGATTCACTTATAGCGCTCACTTCATTCATCCTCATAATACTATTAATCTATCGACAAAGAGCTTTTTCAACCATCGTGTGTTTGTGGGCTTTGATCTCCTTCTCCGCTTTTGTGTGTACTTGTACTCGTGGTTCCTCACTCACTCACACACCCAACATACTCAACATTAGTGAAAGAGCACAAACAAATTTGAAAGTTATGTAGCTCAAATAATTGGGATAGAGCATCTAATCTCAAAGGTATTGCGATAGCACTTCTCTTGAAGAGTCTACCCTCTTCATACAACATGGTTATTACTATTCTACAAAATAAGACTAATCCTAATCTTGATAGAGTATTGATAGCCATACAAAAGGAGGAGAAAAGACTTAAGGTGGACAAAGGCAAACAAAACACATCTGTAGCAAAAGTAAAAAAGTTCAAGAAGTGTAAAAATTGATGTAGGACAAATCAAAAAGAGGCAAATTTTTATTCTATTAATCCTTGAAGAATTTGTGATGGAAAGACTCATAACGCAAAATTTTGTTTCAAAAAAGAAGCAAAGGTAGCAAAAAAAAGAGTCAAGATGATATGGCTGGAGTGGTTGAAGAAACAACCTATTATTTATGCTAAATCTTATCATGTCATTTGTGTGTGTGTATGTGTGTTTGATAAGTGTAGATCAGTGCATGTAGCCTTAGTTTGATAGTCTTGGCAAACCTTAGTAGTTGAAGGAAATGTTTGAATTTACATTCTGTCTCCAAGTAGTACATTCTTGCATCTTGTAGCTATCTCTATCCTTCCAAGTAGTACTTAGTTGAGAAGAGTTTGGAATGTGTGAGTTCTATTTGTGATGTGTGTCTATTGAGAGCTCTTCATAACAAAGATCCTTGTGTGTGCTTGTAGTATACTTTGCATGGTATGTGAAAAATTAAACATGTACCTAATACATATAAATAACCAAAATACCTACTTGGCATATTTTCCTTGTGTCAAGTGAAGAGGGGATTGTTAAAAATGTGTGCGACCTTCCATAAGGAAGCTCAAAAATATTGGTCAAAGTTTGGTAAAAGGATGGTCAACAAGGTTAAACATGGTTGAATTTTGGTGGAAAAGTGATGATCAAATTTGGGCCAAAAAGTTTGGGAAGAGAAGTGATGATCAAAAGTCAAACCCTAGATTCAAGTCAAGAGTGGAAAATCAAATTTGAAGTAAAAAGCGATTGTCGTGCAAAAAAATCTCAAAGCACTTGATCCAAGGGTGCATATTAAAGCATACGAATAATTAAAAATAATTAAATATAAGAAAAAGCAAGATCCCGTGTTTTTCGATGTGAGTTGTGGAGATGAGTTTTTTTTTTGGCTGTTTAGACTTGATTTTTGTGGTTGGTAGCATAGGCTAAATAAGAACAAGTCTAGTAGTTCATAGTTGACACATGTACATATATATTAAGCTCTTAACTTGATGAACTAGGAGTTATCTTATACATTTTGTATGTTAGTTAATTTTGTGGAACTTTTTTAGCTCCTTTTGCCATATCTTGTGTATATATCTCGTCTCTATTTCTCTCTCTCTTTCTCTCTCTCTCTTTCTCTCTCTTAGTTTCCACCAATACAAGGGGGGGAGACCACCAAGAGACAATTGAAACCTAGGGAGGGGGGATTTTTTCATCTCTCCACTCCATAGAGCATTATATCTTAATTAGTACATACATTAAGTCAATTTCTAATGCAATTTGATAGATAAGAAGCTTTACATTGCATAGTTTGATTGTATTGCTTGTTAAGTATTATGTGGATGTTTTTTATGTTTTGAAATATTAATTAGAACTAACAGATAATCACGTAGTAGTATCTCTATTATAAAGTGTGCTATAGGTTCGGGTAGGAGCACATACAAGACATCAAGTGAAATTGACATGCAAAAATCTAGAGATATGAAAAACTCAGATCCCAACATACAAGTGTATTGGATGTCAAAGCCTGAAGGTGAATACCAGATCTCGCTTACCTTCATTCATACTAGTGCATTAGGAATTGCCATCTATCAAGATGATTGATATTATTAGGTTAGGCAAGCTCAATGATCTAACTCTCTTGAATATGATTGTAGTAAGGAGAGAAGGACATTTGTTAGTTGATAAGATGGGAGCCTATTACAAGGTTATAGATTGTTGAAAATGTGAACTATGCAAGCTCTAGGTGGACAAAGGGATCAAAATACCTTAATGTGGAAAAAAATCACAACTTAGATCAACTTAGGGTAGTCTCAAGGCCAGTCAAGGTTGGGATAGGCAATCCTAAGGAAGTGGAAAAGTCGGGGAGGCATCCAAGAGCTATAAAAGGAGGTGAAGAGTCATCAAATGCATGGAAGTCTTGTAGGTCATTGAAGACCAAGAAACATATACTCAAGGAGGCTTTAGGAGAGTGTCATCCAAAGCTCAAGGAGCTGAAACACAACAATCCAAGCTAGGAAAAACACAGAGGAGGACATCAAATGCACATAGGAGGAGCTATCAAGCCCACACCCCCTCTAGTCTCTTGTAGGTATATACATAGTCTGCTGATAACAAGTGTAACTCCTTGTGTACATATCCAATTCAAGAGATTTAAAGTGCACAATGTAGCTTATATGTGTATTATTTTTCTAAGAGGGCTTCTTGGAGTCAATTTGATATGTAGAGAAATTGGTGTATCTCTGTAACCCTAATTTTTGCATATCCTACATCTTTGCATATTCTGTTTTGTACAAGGTTGTTGACTAACCTAAACAGATCCATTTGAGGTGTTCTATATCTTGTCGAAAAGCTAATGAACCATAATAAGTGTGGCTAAAAGCTTAGGTGGTTTGGATCATTGTAAGGCATGTGAATCAGAGTTTTGCTGTAGGGTAATAGAAAAGGTGTATGAAGGGACCTAGGTATTGGGTTCATTTCACTTCTAGTGTGCAAATATGAGGGATTAAATTTGATCAATTGGTATCAGAGCAAAACCATCCTTTCAAGACTCTAAGAGGACACAAAAGCTTGGACATCAAGGCTAAGAGGTATTTTTCAATTGAACCCTAATTTCCCATTCATTATGGCAAATCTAGGTCAAAAAGTGGAGTTGCTTGACGAAGACAACTACCAGCCATGGAGGTTTAGAGTCATGAACTAACCTCATGAGCAAAGGTTTATGGCCTATTGTGTGTGGAGATGAAGATGAGCCCAATGTGGATCCCAAAGATCCAAAGGTCACCAATCAAGAATTGAAGATGTTGAAGGATTGGGGGGGGAGGAATAGGAGAGCTATCTTCTACATATCACAGGTAATCTCTAGAACTATGATTGGTCATATATCAGAGTTTGATCATACTAGAGATGTTTGGGAGGCCTTAGAGAAGATATATGCCACTTTCACAAGAAGCATAAAGATGCATCTTAAGAATGAACTCCATTCTTAGAAGAAGGGTAGTGGTCAATCTATTGCTAACTACACCTTGAGGGTGAAGGAGTTGAGGGAGCAATTGGCATCCATTGGTTGCAAAGTAGATTAGGAAGACCTTGTGCAGATTACTCTCAATGGGCTGAGAGGGGAAGACAAGTGGAAACCCTTTATTACTACCATCTTGTATAGAGATCGTCTACCAAATTTGAGGAGTTGATCCCACACCTAGTGGCAGAAGAGGTTGCCATAGGAGATGCATCCAAGAAGGATGGTCAATCACAGGTCCTATATGCTAGAAAAGGCAAAGGCAAGAGTGGAAAGAAGGGGAAAGGAGGAAAAAGCAAGTGGCCGCAGTTCAAGGAAGAGGATTCAAATTCAGAAGGAGAAAGCAGGGCATCATCTTCAAGGAAGGGCAAGAATGTCAAAGGGAAGAACAACCCTCATCAAGGTAAAACTTGTCTTATATGTGGTAAGCAGAATCATATTCCTTCAAATTGCTAGTTCAAGGATGACAAAGACAACAAGAAGAATGAGCAAGGGAACTATGCTAACAACTCCAAGAAGGATGATGAGAAGGAGACCCTCCTAGCCATGAGACATGGCTACACTAGTGATCCCAAGGACACAAAGTGGTACATAGACTCTGGATGCTCTAATCACATGTCATGTATGGAGGATTCTTTTGTTTATATGAAGGTTCCAAGCTCAAAAGGTTGTGTGGAGATAGGAGATAACACTGAGCATCCCATTACATATGTGGGAGATGTGAAGCTAGGTGAAGGTAAATCTATCAAGACCCTTAAAGATGTGCTCGATGTTCCATCTATTTCCAAGAACCTTATCTATGTAGGATAGATGGTAGAGAGAGGTATGCAGGTTATATTTGATGCAAAAGGGTGCATGATGAAGCAAGGAGGCAAGATCATTCCCAAGGGAAGGAAGGAAGGCAGATTGTTCACAATATATGTTGATCCTACACACAATAAGGTATGTTATGTGATGATTGGTAACAAAAGGATTGCAGAGATTGATCTTTGGCACAAGAGGATAAGACACATCAATATTCCCAAGTTAAAAAGCATGTGCAAAGTAGGTTTAGTGCAGGGACTACCAAATCTTGAAGGCCAAGGTCTAGATGAGTTTTGTGATGCTTGTCAACTAGGTAAGCAAGCAAGGAAGCCATTTCCAAAGAGTGAGTACAGATCCTCTAAGATCTTGGAGCTTATACACTCATATGTATGGGGCCCTAGCAGAGAGGCTTCATTGGGAGGATTTAGGTACTTTTTCACTTTCATTGATGACCACTCAAGAAAGTTATGGCTATATGTTATCAAGGAAAAATCAGAAGTGTTTTCATGCTTTCAAAATTTTACGTCCCTTGTTGAGAAAGAATGTGATGCACACATCAAGACACTGAGGTCAGATGGAGGGGGCGAGAATTTCTCCAAGGAATTCACAAAGTACTTGCAAGACAATGGCATAAAGAGGCACTTTACATGCAATTACACTCCTCAACAAAATGGTGTTGCAAAGAGGAAGAATAGGCATTTGGTTGAGATAGCTAGATGTCTCATAAATGAAGGTAAGTTACCATTCTGTTATTGGGATGAGGCTATGAATATATCTTGTTACTTGATAAAAAGGGTTCCAACAGGTGGTGTGCACAACTTGAACCCACAGAAAGTCTATTATGGCAAGAAACCAACCATGGATCACCTCAAGGTATTTGGATGTGTATGCTTTGTTCATGTTCCTAGTGAATTGAGAACATACTTAGAGCCGAAGAGTAAAGAACATATACAAAGAAGTGTCTGGTGGCCATTTGGCCTTTCACATGGACATTAACAATAACAATCTCCCACTAAAGGCCAATATGGCCAAAGTAACTATGGGAGAGAAATAAAGAATGATAAAGAATACCTAAGTGTAGTGTACAAACTATACCTCCCACCTAATGGGCATGTTACACAGTATACAAGTGACTGTGTAAGATCATGAATCAAGTAACCCCCATGAAGTGACAATAGTGTCGAAAGCTATCTTGTGGTAGAGCTTTAGCCAAAGCATATGTAGAATTATCTCAAGTGTGAATCTTCTCAAGAATAATGCGCATACTGGCTAAGCAATCTCTAATGAAGTGATACCTCACCTCAATGTGCTTGGTCTTTGCATGATAGATCGGATTCTTAGCCAAAGCAATGGTACTCTGACTATCACTGAGAAAACTAGGTACATGCTAAGGTAAACCCATATCAGAAGCAAGACGAGAAAGGCAAAATGCTTCCTTACATGCCTCACTTGCTGCAACATACTCTTCTTCTGTGGTGGAAACAATTGTACATTCTTGAAGGCGAGATCTCCAAGAGATAGCACCTCCAGCAAAATGAAAAATGTACCCTGATGTGGACTTACAATTGTCTACACAACCAGCATAGTCAAAATCTGTGTATCTCATAATGGAAGCTTTCCCTCTACCTAAGCATATACACTTGTCCTTAGTGCCACTCAGATATCTCAAAATCATCTTGATCGCTTCCCAATGTTTCTTGCCAGGATTAGACATATATCTGCTCACAACTCCCATTGCAAATGCAATGTCTGGTCTCATAGCGACCATAACATACATGAGACTACCAACAAGAGACTGATAGGGAATTTTGGTCATGAATTCCTTTTCCTCGTCTCATTTGGGGCAATGGTCCTTGCTCAATTTTACATATGTGGGTAAAGGTGTACTCAATGCCTTTCCACCCTGCATATTGAACCTGTGAAGTACTTTGGATATGTACTCATTTTGAGACAAGTATATGCATCTTTTACTCCTATCACGAGTAATGTGCATGCCAAGAATATGTTTGGCATCCCCCAAATCCTTCATATCAAATGTTTGACTCAACTTCTTTCTGAGAATTGACAAGTCATAAGAGGACTTCCAAGCAATCAACATATCATCGACATAAAGTATCAAGCATATCAAGTAGCCATCTGAGCATCTCTTTGTGTAGAGATAATGATCCTCATTGCTTCGAAAATAACCTTGAGACTTCATGAAAGCATCAAACTTCTGGTACCATTGTCTAGGGGGTTGTTTAAGTCCATACAAGCTCTTCTTGAGCTTACAAACTAGACTTTCCTTGCCAGGAACTACATAACCTTCTGGTTATTCCATATAGATCTCATCTATAAGATCTCCATGTAAGAAAGTAGCTTTCATGTCCATTTGGACTAGCTTTAAGTCCTCCATTGCAATGAATCCAAGCAACATGCGCAAGGTAGTCATCTTGATCACTGGAGAGAAGATTTCCTTGAAATCAACACCATGTTATTGCTTAAAACCCTTTGCAACAAGTCGTGCTTTATACTTTGGAGAAGAAATTTAAGTCCTCCATTGCAATGAATCCAAAAAACATGCGCAAGGTAGTCATCTTGACCACTGGAGGGAAGTTTTCCTTGAAATCAACACCATGTTGTTGCTTAAAACCCTTTGCAACAAGTTGTGCTTTATACTTTGGAGAAGAAGTATCGGTTGGAAGTCAAGGGCTAACTCATCAAGGAAGTATGTGCGAAGGTGAAGAGATAGGAAGCACAAGCCGACAAAGGAGCCAATGAAGAAAGAACTGATGGAATGTATGTCAAAATCCTCAAGAGAAAACCTTGAAAATAGTGATTTTCATCACTAACACTTATTGTAAATACCATTTCCTATTTGTGTAGCTCCATTTTGTGCAAGCCAAGGAGTCCTTGATCTTGAGGAGCATTAGAAGTACCTACCTATCAATTTTCATGTTTTTTTAGACTCTGTTTGAGCCCTCAATCTTCATGTGAGCTCCATTTGCTACAATTCTGGTCCCATTGGAAAGCTCGTTGAGAATCCTACATGGGGTTCTAGTATAGTTGTTTTTAAGTTGACCATCAGTCGGTACTAGGGAGTGAGAATACTGTTTTGGGAAAAAAGGAAGGCAAGGGTGTTGGCATACAAAGCAACAGAGGAATCATGCACAATACAGCAACAAGGCTAGATCATTTTTTCCATGGATTATGTACAACTCAAGTGATTTTAATCACTACACAAACATTGTAAATCCCGTTTTTGGTAGATTAGACTCCATTTTGTGCAAGCCGAGGAGTCCTCGAGCTTGAGGAGTATTAGAAGTACCAACATGCCAATTTTCATAATTTTTAGACTTCGTTTGAGCCCTCAAATAAGCCCTGGAACTTAATTTTTAACTAGGCCGGACACTAGGTTTGAACAGGGCCAAAGCTAGTCAAAAACTATAAAAGGAGCTAGAGAGCTCATTTTTGAGGTTAGATTGTAATTGAAACAAACTTGTAAGAGCTTTTGAAAGTAATCTAAAGAACTCCATTGATTCTCTCTCTTTGTCTTGCCGTGTGTGCGCGTGTGTGTGTATGTGTGTGCATGCTTGTGTGCTTCTCACTCACGCACTTGTGCCGCCACTTGCTCGAGGTCTTCATACCATCCTCACGTCTTCCCGGATTGACATTAAAGGAGGTGCTACTCATCACTGAGCTACACCAAATTTTGGCGCCGTTGCCGGGGATCGAGCTTTGAGGACGAGCGTGTGATGGTAAGACGTAGAGTTGACGCGTTGGAGTTGTAGGTATTTTCTTCACTCTCATCGATTTTCTTTTACTTTCTTCACCATCTTCATCACCATCATCATCATCACCATCTCCCACCTCCATCTCCATCATCGCGAAAATTTTCAGTTTTGATCATATCACCTTCCCCACCTCATTTCCCTCATTTCACTTGTGAGAGAGAGCGAGAGAGCAATATTGTGTGTGCGTATTTTGCATGTTTCTTGAGTTTCATTGCAGGTTCTTGCTGTACCATCATCCCCAGCAGTGTGCGCAGGTACGACAGGCTCTGCACAGGTCCCGGGACGATGACCTCTGTCTGTCGCGACAGACAGAAAAACCTTAAATTTTGTGAATGCATGTTTACCACGGTAACCTACACCATTAGGGCACTCTAAATCACTAGAAGTTTCTCAAAAATTTGCGTTTTTTCAGTCTATCGCGACAGACACCGTCTATCGCGACAGACACTGTCTATCGCGACAGACACCGTCTATCGCGACAGACAGAGACCCACGACAGACAGCGTCTATCGCGACAGACACCGTCTATCGCGACAGACCGAAATTTTGCGACAGACACCGTCTATCGCGACAGACAGAAATCCACGATAGACACCGTCTATCGCGACAGACACCGTCTATCGCGACAGACAGAAATCCACGATAGACACCGTCTATCGCGACAGACACCGTCTATCGCGACAGACAGAAATCCACGATAGACACCGTCTATCGCGACAGACACCGTCTATCGCGACAGACAGAAATCCACGATAGACACCGTCTATCGCGACAGACACAGCCTATCGCGACAGACAGAAATCCACGATAGACACCGTCTATCGCGACAGACACCGTCTATCGCGACAGATAGAAATCCACGATAGACACCGTCTATCGCGACAGACACCGTCTATCGCGACAGACAGAAATCCGCGACAGACACTGTCTATCGTGACAGACACCGTCTATCGCGATAGACAGACATTTTCGGCAAAAATTAAGGGGTGAATTTTTGGGAATTTAGGCTAAATTTTGGGCATATTTGCACTCTCAAGTACTCATATACTTACAAAGGCCTTAGAAAATGCATTAAAACCCCTGAAAGGATCTGTTTGTCTAGTAACCCCCTAAACCCTGAACGGTCATAACTTTTACATACGAAATCCATTTTTGGAGCTCTAGGGCTTGTCGGAAAGCTCGTGACACATACTACACGCCCTCAACTGTTTTTTATAAGAATACCGCGTTGATTTTCAGATAGGATATTTGGAAGTTGATACACAAAGGGGTAGAAACACCAAGGGAGCTCTAGAGGAAATTTCTAGCAATACAAAAGGGGGAACAAGGGTCATTAAAAAAGTGTCTGAAATAAATTGTTTGTCAATTGAAAGGTCTACTTGGAGCTAATCTTGGGACTTATGCAGGTCTATTGAGAAGCAATTGAGAGCGTCCAAGCAAGGGTTTTGCGCAAGCTTGAGAATCAACTTCTCGAGCATTAAAGAGCAAGGTTCGGCAAGAAAGGTCGGAATATTCTCAACTCCTCTTCGTCAATTCCTAGCTTAGGCTAAGAACGATTAGAAGTAGGAGTAAGTCAGGGCGACGATAGGCAGGTATCAAGTTGAAGACTACCTAAAAACTCAAGTTCAAGCTAAAAACCTAATCTCTGTACTGTCGATAACATAAAGGAAAAGAACCTAACGTGGAACGGTCAACCTGAAAGCACGAAGAACATTCAAGTATTCCTGACGACGTAATATCAGACAAGGCCTTAAACACGAGAAATAACTAAAAAGAATCAAGTGACTGATACCAATTGATCGGCAACAAGGTTGTACTCTGGGCAAATAATTGGGCTACTTAGTTAGGCATATGAACCTTAGATCGGGACGACATCTAGTAAGGGAGAGACAGAGCCTTAGATCTTCAGAGGCTAGTGTTAACCACACTGCTAGGTCTTGGGCCCAGTAGTTGTGTCACCACTCTCATTACCCTAGCTCTGATACCAGTGAATCAGGGATGTCTCAAGGTATGGACAGACCTACGGGAAGTTCAGGTGTGCCTTACCTGTACAGGGTAGAAGGTCCTTACAAAACGCAGCTAGAGTACCTTAGGACCAACCGATTAGGTGCTAGCATCTATGAGGACGGCCTAGGAAGATCCGTGGTCCAGATTAAAAATCCTGATCAATCCATTGGACTAGAGCACCCAGCCGTCAGGTTTGAAAACGGTGCATACATGGACAAAGAAGGAACCATATACGTAGTCACCAGTCACCCAGATAGGACAGATGAATTTGGGAATGTAATCTCCGAAGCGGACTTAGGTGACTTGGAACAAGGAAACATGGGCGTAGAACCTAGAACCCCTCGAGGCAAATCTGTTCTCACTAGGATTATCACACCTGAGTGGGCTCCCCAAGACAACAAGAGTATAGAGTTTCTCCTCAATCGAGAAACTGACGAAGCCTTCTGTAGGTATAAATCTAATCAACCAACAGATATAGGGAGTATCATGATCTATGAGTTTAAGGATCCGGATAGCCCAGGTAGAGTGACCTACTTAGATCACACTTCAGAGCGGATCTTTATGGTGACAGAGAATGATAGGCATGCTTACACTTGGAAGGGTGAATTCATTTTCCCCCAACCAAGATCAAATGTATCCTATGGTCACCCTGGGGCTGGAACATCCCAAGCTCAGGGAATGCACAGAGACAAAAGTAGAGATAGACCAGAAGTAAGCTTTGCCAACCCAGGGGGCAGAGAAAGAACGAGGACGAAAACGAATAGGGTAGAACCTGAGATGCTTAGAGCTCACAGGAACCAAAGAAACGTGGATGGATTCCCGCTGCCGAGGCCTAGAGAGCACACAAGAATTTTGAGACCTACCCAGCTAGTTAAGTCCATGAAGAATTACTTTGATGGCACATGAGATCCCTATGATCATGTGGCCGAGTTCAAGCAAGTCTTGAGAGCCGAACAAGTGGAGGATCTATTCACGCAGTACAATGCCTTCGGTCTAACCCTTAGGAACACAGCACTTACATGGTTTCAACCATTGGATGAGCGCCAGTTCAGGAGCATAGACCAACTCCTAGAAGCATTTATTATTGAGTTCTCCAAGAGTGGCATAAGACACAACACCTCCTCACTGATTCACAGCTTCAAGCAAACCCCTCAAGAGACTGTGAGACTTGCAGGAAGAAGATTTAGGCAATACCTCGAAAGATGTCCTGTTTCGGAGCTACCCACATTTGCCAAACAAGTAGCCTTATTCCTTGACGGATTGCTGAGTACGAAATTGAGATCCTATGTGTATCTGAAAGATCCTAGGACTATAGAAGAGTGTGTACGTATGTGCATTGACATTGAAGATAACCTAGGGGAAGAACTAGAGCTTTCCAAAATCTACAAAGATTCAGATAGTGCATCTAGTCAATCTTCCACGCAATCCACATCAATTGAGGAACTCGCAGAGAAAGTGGCCCAGAAATTAGGTGTAACTAGCAAACAAATCCCAAGGTTTGCCCCTGTGAAAAGGTGCTACACCTGTGGTGGCGACCATATGGCAAATGTCTGTCCCATTATGGCTCAGCCCCAAGTAAATCCTAGTAGCCAATATTGCACCATAGAACGGAGATACACCAATCACACCGCACAAGATTGCCCATACAACAAGCACGCGGTTAGGCAACCCTTCTCCCAGCCCTACCAACAAGGCAGATACCAGAACCAGTACCCTCCACAACCATATGGCAGGCCACAACAAAATTTCCAACCTCAATATCAAAATCAACAAAGGCCTCAGCCTGTGCTAGCACAACAACCCCCAGCCCCAACTAATGTGATTCCGGTAAAGTATACTGCTGCAGAAGAGAACCTGAATAGAGCTATAGTCCCTGTAACATCCTTGCTTTCTGAAAGTGACCCTAGTGACCATAGCTTTGATTCTACACATGTTGATAGCCCCCAGGCCTACTACATGCAGTCTCCTGAGCATGGTGAGTCCTATTATAGCGAAGAGACAAACGAACCTAATTGGGAGTCAGATTACACGAACGTCATGTATGCAAACCCCAATCCTAGGCCTCAATCTAGGCAAGTAAGACCTCCATTCCCAAGAGGACCGTGCTACAGATGCCAAGGAGATCACCTCATTCGTGATTGTCCCTTGCCTCCACCTACACAACCCCAGTCAGTAACGATCCAAGGTTTTTGCCAAGATTGTGGAAAAGAACATCTCTTACGAGACTGCCCTAAGAATCCTAATAATATGCCAAAAATCACTCCGATCAACGTTATTGGGTTAGTGGTAGACTCCACAGGAAGTGTCACTTCCACTGCTCCCGTACAGGTAGTCACTCGAGCTCAAGCATTGCAGCAAAACCAAGGGGTAGGCAAGGAAAAGAGCCCAGATGCTAGCGATACTGAGAGCCAAAATAAAAAGAGAACAAGAGCTTGGAGAGATAGCCGTGAACGCATGAAAAGGCAATGGGCAAAGAAGATGATTGAACTTGAGGAAAGTCTACGAGAAACTAAGGCTAAAATCATAGAGATCACATCTCAACCGCACTCTCACACATCCCCACCGCTACCATCCCCATCACCCTCCATCCCTCCACCCTCTAAGACACCCCACGTAACCCACCCACCACCCCAAACAGGATCAGTATTAGCTGATCCCACTCCTGAAGACATAGACATGATGCTTAAAGCATATCAGGCCAGAATCCAAGAAGGGCCAAACGTCACAGATCATGATAAGTGCTATCCTAGAGCTGACCTAGAGATAGAAAGAACCAAACTGTGCGCGAAAATGGTCGCATTGGCTCAGACTATGTTTGAAGCCAGTCGCCTTTTCAATTACTCGGGCTCAGCCAAAACGCAATTACACTTGGATGGATTCCTAGAGAAGTTAGAGGGAATAATTGCAAGATCTGCCAAGGAAGAAAAAAATCAAGAAAAAGATAAAGCAAGCAAAAATATGAACCATTCCCCATCGGAAGTGTATGTGGCCAATTCCAATAAACCAGACAACTTCCCCTCCTTAGAAAGAATAGAGAGGCTAATTGCACAATCAGAAAAGGAACCTACCCCTCAAAGAAAGGAAAGGGCAAGAGAACGGATAAGCCAGCCTCTTCAGGAAGCCCATGTACCTCCTCAAAAAGCTTATCTTCCCCCCCAAAAGGCAGATGAACCTCCCTCGAAAGCTCACGTACCTCCACAGGTTGCCTACATTCCTTCTCAGGAAGCGTATGAGCCTGCTCGGAAGAGTAATAGAATAAGCATTCCTCCCCAAGAAGCTTCTGCTCCAGCCATCTATGAGAACGAGGAGAGAGCCAATAATAGAATAAGCCCTCATTCCCAGGTTGCTTATGCGCCTAATTCTACGGAGCCAGACACTTCTTCTTCTATGAATCGGTTTGCACCAGACTTCCTACGAGAGATTCAAGAAGATAAATGGGATAACGAAAGTGAAGTCGCTCCTCCTTTTGAACTTGTGGATGATGCACACGATCAATTCCCACAAGACATACCATCTATTTACGGGGAACATGAGAGTGCTCAGTCTCACGAGAGATTGGACTTTGAGTCTAATTCCCTACAAGAGTTACCCCACTTCACAGGCCCATGGGAAGCAAAGTCCACATGTATGAGAGCACCCACAGTCATGGTAAGGAACGACGACTCAGTCATACCAAGGAACACGGAGGTAGTAACGAACACCATGGTGCAACGCGATCTCACTTTGGAAGAACTGCCTGAGGATAGACCAAATGCGTGGAAATATGCAGCCAGTCGAGTAATTGAAGTTGCAAAACCTCATTCCCGGGCAGGATCCCATAGGACAGTGCCAGAAATTCCCTTGGATAAGATAGGGGATATGTGTGAAGGTGAAGAAGGGAACACCTATCTTCCCATCACCTACCAGGAGTACACCACCAAGGCAATTTTGGACTCAGGTGCAGGAGTTGCAATTGCCACCACCTCCTTATGGAAGCGTTGGGGCAAGCCAGCACTCAGGCCAACGAGGATGAAATTGCAGATGGCCAATGGTCACATAGAGAGACCCTTAGGATTGCTAGAAGGAATAACTCTCACCACTTGTGGGGTTGAGTTTGAGCATAACTTTGCTATATGTGACTTCAGCAAAAATCATGCCTATGAGATGATTTTGGGAAGACCATTCATGCGACAGTTGCAAGTGGTACAGGATTGGGGAACCAACTCCTTGTATTTGCAACACTTGGGTGTTACCACCAAAGTCAATCTCAAGGACTATTCTCATAGAGATGTCCCTCCTATCCAATGGAATCCCATCCATAGAGCCAAAGATGATACAAAATCGGTGCATTCCATAGGGTCTGGATCCTCATGGATGCATGAAGACACTCACTTATGGATGTGCAAGGTAGCAGTAGAAGAAGAGAAGAGAGAGAAAGCCAGAGAGGTAGGTGCGAACGAAACTCATAGACCCATTCAAGACCCAGCCTATGCACCTGTAGTCTTTCCTGACGAGGAATTTGAACCCCATGGCTGGGCAAAAATTTTAGCAACCATGGACGTAGCCATCAATGAAGAACAATGGACACCTCACTGTGATGAGGATGGCTATGACATTTCAGTCTTCTCCATAGAGCCAATCATGGGAGAGGCAGTTCTAGAAGAATGCGAACCTAGCCCTGATGCATTTGAGGATGCAAGTGACTCCGATCTCGAGTCAATCATTATGGACCCACCATTTGCATCAGATGAAGAATACTTCTACGAAGTAGAATTTCAACCCCAGAGGCATGGAGAACTTACAAATGATATAAGATTAGCAACACATGTGACTCCGAAGGAAGAAGGAAAGAAACGAAAGAAGAGAGAAGCCTCACCGGAAGAGGAAGAATCTTTGTTTGAGGTCCCAGAAAATTTTAAGAAGTATGAGATAGATGACAGGAGAGTCATGATAAGAATGCCTAAACGAGAGGCACAGGTAGGAGAGGCCTATGATAACAAAGAAACCACCAAGAAAATAATAGTGGCCATGGAAGAAGGAGAGGAGAGATGCACGTATATAGGCCATGACCTCACAGAAGAAGAAGAGCACGAATTGATTGCCTTGCTAAGAGAATACAGAGATGTATTCGCTTGGAGTTACAAGGATTTGAAAGGCGTTGACCCCGATATATGCTCACAAACTATTCCCATGACCTCAGATGCTAAACCCTCTAAGCAAAAGCCTTATACATATAATGATAATTACGCTGCTAAGATCAAGGAAGAGATAGATAGATTGGTTGAAGCTGGATTTATTTATGAAATTGAGCACACTGAATGGGTATCCCCCATCGTAGTGTGCCCAAGAAGAATGGCAAGCTGCGTGTGTGCATTAACTTGAAAAAGGTTAATGCCGCCACGATTCGAGATAACTATCCGCTTCCCATCACAGAACATCTCTTAGAAAGAGTGGCAGGCAAGGAAGTGTACAGCTTCCTTGATGGATTTTCGGGCTACAATCAAGTAGCCATAGCCCCAGAGGATCAGCATAAGACAGCCTTTGCCACAGAATGGGGCATTTTTGCTTTTAGAGTAATGCCATTTGGGCTTACCAATGCACCAGCTACCTTCCAGAGGCTGATGTGCCATGTGTTTAAGGAGTTCCTAAGGAAGAGTTTAGAAGTCTATGTTGATGATCTCTGTGCTCATTCCAATGTTAGACAAACCCATATTCCTGAACTCAGACAAATCTTTGACAAATGTAGAGAATATCAAGTCTTCCTGAACCCAGAAAAGTGCGTTTTTATGGTCAGGCAAGGCAAGATTCTAGGACACATAGTGTCAAAGAATGGCATATCTACCGACGAAGAAAAAGTGAGAGCCATAGCAGAGCTACCTAGGCCAAAGAATGTCAAGGAAGTACAAGCTTTCATGGGGCATTGTGGTTATTATCGACGATTTATACACATGTATGCTGTCATAGCGAAGCCCATGTACGGACTTCTGACAAACTTTGAGTGGACGGATGAATGTGAGAATTCCTTCCAGGAGCTCAAACGAAGATTATGTTCAGCACCAATCCTGACCACACCAGATTGGAATAAGCCATTCCATGTTCACGTGGATGCATCCAATTATGCTATTGGATGTGTTCTTGCAAAACCTACTGGTGAAGGTAATATGGATCTCCCAATTGCCTATGCCAGTAGATAGTTGAATGCGGCTGAACGAAATTACACCACTACAGAGAGAGAAGGCTTAGGCATGGTATATGCAGTTAAGAAATTTAGACACTATTTGCTTGCAAACAAGTTTAAAATTTTTACTGACCATCAGGCATTGTTGTACCTCGTAAACAAGCCTTGCAATACAGGAAGATTAGTGAGATGGTTTCTCTTGCTAATGGAATATGATTTTGAAGTTGTGGTAAGGAAAGGTAGGACTCACTTGAGAGCAGATCACCTCTCTAGGCTCACATCGGGAGAAGCCCCACAAGGAGTATCAGATGACCTTCCTGATGCTTACTTGTTTAATTTGGAAGTTATACCGCAGTGGGCTAAGCCATTGGTGCCAGTATTGACATACGGGCCTAACCATCCTGTGGTAAACACACGGAATAGAGAGGTTGTAAAAGCCCAAAAGTACCACATCATGGCAGGAAGCATGTACAAGCACACAGATCAAGGGATCTTGGCTTGTTGCGTAGAAGAGGATGAGTACGCTAAATGGTTGCAATTAGCACATGTAGGTGCGTTAGAGCAACACCATTCAAAGCAACGAACTTTACAGACTCTAAAGAGATTCGGAGTGCATTGGCCAACTATGGAAGCGGATGTCCAAAAGTTGTGCAAGGAATGCCCAATCTGTGGCACTAAACCACCAGTGGAACACGCCACTCTTTATCAAGTATCCATTGTGCCAGATTGGAGCGAACCACTAGTATCATTCCTGAGGACAAACACATTCCCTCCAGACATGACTCTGGCTAGGAAAAGGAGTTTAGAACAAGAAGCCTTGGATTACTCACTCATTGGTGATAATCTATACAAACGCGGTAAGGATGGTTACCTGAGACTGTGTGTCCATGAGAATGAATATCTTAAGATCTTGGAAACTGCTCACCAAGGTGTAGCAGGAGGACACTTTGGACCAGATCGGGTGATCAAGGCGATACTATTTGCGGGCTTCTGGTGGCCTACCCTTCACATGGATGCACATACCTATGTGAAACGGTGTGATGTCTGTCAAAGGACTCAGTATCCTCTACGCAAAGATGAGATGCCACTGAAACCTATGATGGGTGGACGTGCATTCTCTAAGTGGGGAATAGACTTCGTAGGTCCTATTAATCCCCCAGCTAAAGGTTCTCATGCGGAATACATCATTGTTGCAACAGATTATCTCACTAAGTGGGTAGAGGTAAAGGCTACGACAAAGAACGATGCTCAAACAACTGCCAAATTCTTGTTTGAGAATGTATTCACGAGATATGGGCTACCTATCGAGCTTGTAAGTGATAGAGGCACTCATTTCTTGAATGAAGTGATTGAAAATCTACTCCAAGAATTCTTGGTAATACACAAGAAGTCTGCCCCTTATCACCCTCAAGCTAATGGACAAGCTGAGAGCACTAATAAGATCTTATGCAATGTACTGACAAAATTAGTGAACACTAAACGCTCTGATTGGGACAAACAGCTACACCATGCTGTTTGGGCATATCGAGTTGCCTACAAAACGGTACTCCAAGCCACCCCCTTTCAGATGGTATTTGGCCAAAACGCTGTGCTACCCTTGGACTTCTTGATCCCTACATTGAGTGTAGCACAAGAGTATGAATGGACAGGTCATGAGCTCTCCTATAGGATCTTTGACCTTGAACGATTAGGAGAAACAAGACTGAGAGCCGCCGCAGGAATATATGCAGCCAAGAGGAGACAGAAAGCATATTTCGATGCCCATGTGAAGGATAAAGGCTTGAAAGCAGGAGATCTAGTCTTAGTCTATACACTGAAACAACACGCGAGGAAGCTAGAAAAGAGAGGCTACGGACCTATGATTATTAATAGAATCTCCACGAGTGGAGCAGTACAATTAGCCACATTAGAGGGTGATGTTCTCCCTAACTATATTAGCGGATGCAGAGTCAAGTTGTATCAGGAACCCCTCACGGAGGAAATGCTCATCCGACTCAACACTGCTAAGAAACGCAAAGAGGAAGAAAAGCGAGTTCGAGAAGAAGCTCAAGCAAAAGCTTTAGAACGCATCAGAAGGATGAAGTTACGAAGGCAAGGTAGAGATCAGACTAGAGCGAATGACTATGCAGATCAAGGATATCCTATGGCCATGTGTGAAGTTGCAGGAACAAGCTCGCATAGGATAATTGATAGACGTCCTTTCATAACCCTAGATATAGGACAAGGAAAGAGTGCAAGGAACGTAAGAGCCTTGATTGAATCAGGTGCAACCACTAGTGCTGTTAGAGTGTCTTACTGTCAAGAGTTACAGTTAACTGTCAATCCTGTGGAAGCATATCTCATAGGGTTGGGAGGCGTGGAAACCCCTTGCATGGGCGAGGTGGAACTTCCCCTCTACATTCATGATGAGGAAATGACTGTTAAAGTACTGGTGTGTCAAGATGAGGATCTCACTGAACCTCTCGTCTTGGGTCAAGATTGGATCTATGACCAAGCAGTCAATCTAAACCTAAGAAGTGGACTTCTCCAGGTTTGGGTCAATCATAGTCGAGTTACAGTAGAATTAGACGATGGAGCACTCAAGGAACTAGGAAAGGCACAGACTCCTGGTCCTTCCAGGGGGACACATGAAGATGACCATGCTATTCTTGTTCAAAACCCTGTGTTGCAGAGGAATGATATTTGCAAAAAAGGAGTCAGGGATGCAACGGAACTCCCTTCTTTTCCAAAGGCCAGAAGGAGGCAGCAACCGAAGGTGGATCACAGGCAGAAGAAGCAGAGTACTACCTATGTCCGAGATCAAAAGTACCTGCGCAGCAGAAGGTCCCAGAAAATAAACCAGGTGTGGGTGCGGAAAGGCGAACAACCGGTTGCACCACCGTCAACCACACGGGCAAAGCCTCTTATTAGTAACCAACAACACGACGCTAATAAGAAGTCTTTCAGAAATTCTTCTGCTAAAGTAAAATCTATTTGGGTGCCCAAGAAGTCGATGAAGGCAAGCCCACAATCAAGACAAATTTGGGTGCTTAAGGCTTGCTTGAGGGCACAAGTAGCTACGCCAAGGCCACAACTAATGCAGCATAACCCAACTACGAGTACAACCAGTATTCACTCGTTCTCAACACTTAGGAACACACCAAGAACCAAGAGCACGCATGTAATCACTTGTAAATGGGTCCCTAAAAGGCCTCATATTCAAGCAGATACACCTATAATGTTCTCTAGCGTCTCTACGAAACCAAAGGAAAAACCCATCCACTGCATTTGGCAGCTTAAGACCTGTAATAAACCCCCCGACCCCAATTTGTAAATCCACACCACTTACTAACGGCAGTAGTCTCCTAGGAATACACAAACATTAACTACACACACTGTCTTCGTGCACTTACTAACCACTAACTCACCATCTACCTCATGTTAATGTTGTAACGGGGACAACAACGGATTTATTCTGTCCATTACGATGTTAACACATGATTCTATATTCTCACAGAATCAGAACGCAAGAAGTAAAATGGCAGAAGCAACAGGTTCGGGCTCACAAGTAGGGATACTTACTGCAGGAATTGATGTGGACAGTCTACCGGTGGATGTGCCACCAACTGAACGACTAGTGGAGATGCAGCACCTTCAGCAAATCCCGGTGCCAGATCCACCTACAGGGATCACGGAAAGAGTCCACGCCAATTCTGATTGGTTCAATGGCATGCCAGGTCCATTAGGTGAGGCCAAGTATATCTGGGAGTCTAAGTGCGAATATGACAGATCATGGGTTTGATTCCAATTTTTCTCCAAGGAGTTTGAGACTTTACAGAACACCGAGGATCTCCAGACTATATGGCAACGAGCAGGGCTAGCAGAATATTTTGAAGCCCCACTACCTAAACCCGATCTCCTCCGATGTTACTATTTGGTCTCCACATTACAAGCTAATGAAGATAAGGACAAACCCGGATCATTTGTTCTCCCCTCATTGCTGGGCAACAACGAGTTGAAGAGGTTTGAACTTACTGTGGAGTTGGTAAGCGACGCTTTGAATATGCACGGCACGCATGTACCCTCTGAAAAGGATGCTCTTGTTCCCACTAACATGAAGGACAGGAAACTGCTGAAGCTTAAAGACATGGCAGCACTCACCCCGAATGTGTCCATCCCTCTCCGCATGTGCATGCAACATTTCGCCTTTCCCGGCCAAGACCGATTCACACAACCACACAAGAAGATCTGGTTCGCTCTCTACTTAGCGGAAGCAGGTGCGTTACCCATTAAGCTACCAGTATGGATTATAGATTAATTGTATGAAGCAAACAAACGGGCTTCTAGGAAATTAGTGGTGAACGGATGCTGTGCAATCACACACATTATTTACCGATGCCTAGCATATGATGTCCCCATTGAACGTGCCTTAACTTGGGCACAATTACAAATGTTTAAAAGGCTCAAGACGTCCACACATCAATCCAAGCGCATGAGGGGTGCGATCCCTTGTGTCCAGACAAGGGAAGTCCTGACTACTCCTGAGGCATCACCACTAAGAGAGGCCACTGTACCTCCCTTTACCATTAGGATACCCAGGTCGGAATCTGACACTACGACACAAGCTACCCCATCGGCTCCTCCTGTTCCACATGAATTCGAATTTGCTGCCACTGGAGAGGCTGAAGGACTGGACCCCCAGGACTTCGAGGCATTCTTACAAAGCACACAATTCTCTGATGTAGAGTTTTATTCAGAGGCAGAGGAGCAGGGAACATCCTCACGAAGAAGAAGAAAGTCTACAGACGGTCGACATGTACATTGGAGTGACGCTCAGCAAAGTCAACAACACGGACACCCGGAAGAAGAAGAAGCGCATGAAGAAGAGACCACTGAAGCCCCAGCCTATACAGCAGAACTCCGAAGGCTGTATCAAATTATGGAAAGAGTGCGATCGCAGCAACTACTCACTGAATAGAGCAGCAGAGTACTTATGACTCAGTTGTTGGAAGAAGCGGGAGTTGACTCAGAGTACAGGGAAGGTCTCTTATTGATGGCAGAAACATATGGAGTAGTAGAAGCAGTGCGCACTGCCATTCAGAGGCCTCCAGTTCAATATGACCCACGAAGGTTCCAGACACGACCCCGCTCAGGTAAGAATATCCAAATTCCCATTACAGTTGCAGAAGAGCCAACTACTACACCTGAAACTATCAGGACAACCTCCCAAACAGCTAGCCAACAACACCCAGCCACCCATGAGGAGTCCACCGAACCTCTACCACCCACTCCCCCACCATCACCTCCTAGAAGAGAAACAGTGGAAACCACATCGACTACTCAACCCACTGACCCCACCTTTATCTTCCGTACTCCCATCTCTAGTGCCACCCTATTCTCTACCACTGATAACCCGATCTTTGAAGCAAACCCCATCACTACACAATCCACCGAACCCCCCCTAGAGCCTGCCCTAGGGCAACCATCCCCAATGCCCTCAGCCATGGGTCATCCTGACCCTAGATCCACATTCATGGGCTTCCCTGCTACCACACAACCCTTTCAGCCCTTCTCAAATTTACGACCCCAACCCCCGACATCCCTCTCTCCATTTCTACAATCCCTCCATGACCTCTTTGCTAGGGCTTTTCAACCAGGCTCTCAACCATTCCCTGCCTTTTCAGCTTCCCACCCCACTTCGCATCTATTCACCACTTCCACACACACACCACCTACCATCCCAATGTATATGGCAGACCCCACACTCACACCCACTCCTGAAGGTATGGACATTTCACCACCCACGGCACCTCCACCCACGGGTTCACCTCCTCCCATTCCCCCTCCACCAATTTCACCCACACACACAACTTCCGTAGACACATCATTCACTGTCTCCCTTCCCCAATTCCCTTCCCATGCATCTCCCACGGTAAACACCACCCACTCATCTATAGGAAATGCATTGGACACCATGGTGGCTTGTATATCAAATTTAAGAATAGATTACATTCAGCTCCAGCAACAAAACGAACGCTTGCATGAGCACTCAGAGACACTACAGCACCGCCTTGCGGCACTAGAAGAGGAGAACGCTCGCCTCCACACACAGTTCCAGACCCTCCAAGAAGCCCATAACATATTGGAGGTACAGTTACAGAACGTAGATCAGGAAGCGGTGCAGGTGGTAGAAGGTCACCTACGGACACAGCTGGAACGCAACTCAAAACTTCAGCGAAATATGGCACTACTCAAACGCCATCTTGCGGCTGCTCAGGAAGAGAATAGACGCCTGCAAATACAAAATCAAGAGAACCTGGAGGCAGCTATTGAGAGCACACCGGGGGCACCCATCAGCCCATCCAAGTTTCAAGCAGTGACCCCCGATAATATCAAGATTATATTGGAAGATTATGCCATGCTGCTCGAAGCACATGATAAGCTATCGGAGGAGCTGGGACAATTGAAGCAAGAACACCAACAGGGACCAACAGCAGCCCCTCCAACCACCCCCTCTGCGGCTTCACTTCTCACAGACGCAGAGGCCATAAAAGATCTCCAGAAACAGGTCACTGAATTGCAAACACGCCTACTACAATATGAGAGACCATCTTCCCCTCCAGAGGCTCCCACGGACGAAGAAGTTGTGCAAATTCCTGTGGAACAAACGTTTGACGAAGAATACGATCCGCAACCATTCCCAGGAGGCCAACAAACAGAAGAAGCGCAGGACACGTTCGAGGCACCACGGCCCCCATGGTTACGTCAAGTGGAGGAAATTGGGAGTTCGCACGAAGAGCGCACAGTAGTGCAAAATCAGGCCATGAGAGTCATCGAGGAAACTGTGTTACAATCAGCTTACTTTAAGAACCTGTCATCACGACGCCTGATTCTCTCATCTGAACTCCAATACAGGCCGTATTATATTATTTTGGCTGATTATAATGCAGAAATACAAAGAGTCACGGGTCAGATTCCTACTTTTGCGACCCAATTTCAACCTGAAGACCTTCCTCCAGAGGTGCAAAAAGGCAAAATTCGTCAACCAACATGGCGGCAGAAAATTCTAGAGACATATCCAGAAATGCTACGCACATGGAACAACGCGCCTTTGCACCTCCTGTACAATCCATGCTACGGTCCAGTCCCCCGCCGCAGTGTTGATGTATGAAACACCACAAGAAATGAATTAAGGTGACACTAGAACACCTCTATGGTCACCATTAACTCATTGCCACTCCAAACTTTGAGAAATGATAGCCTAAAGTGAGAACTTTGCTTCTACAGAAATTCCTAGTCACTGAAATGACATACCTTCAGTATTTTGCTAATTTCTCCTAGCTCAAGTATGCTTTCTCCATGAAACTTTATAAGATGAAACTAGAAGAGTAGAGCTTTCCAACAAGCTATCATATGCATCAAACGGATCTCTAGAACTCAAGTTATGGCCTTCACAAGATGACCCTGTATGACCTTCCAAAACTAGAAATTTTTGCCTGTTTTAGTATTCCTGATGTCCAAAAATAAAAAATTCGATGCCTGGCATCGAATTTCAGTCCAAGTCGATGCCGGGCATCGACTTTGAGCTTTTTCAGGCCCTTTTTCTGCACCAGAAATACTCTCTTTTACACACATATGAAGAAGACCACTTGTATGCTAGAAGTCGATGCCAGGCATCGACTTTATGCTCAAACTCGATGCCAGGCATCGAGTTGCTCCACAAACTTCATATTTTTAGAAGATTCAACAACAGTTAACACACAGAGAATGAAAAAATGACTTTTGAGCCAAGATTCGATGCCAGGCATCGAATTGCTCAGAAAACTTGAACTTTTGAATTCATCACACAGTAGGCAAACATGGAGATGATGAAGAGAGACTCATACACAGAACTTTACTCAGTTCTTCTCATAACTATAAAAACTCAAAAGTTTTACAGATGCTTTCTCACTCAGAGAAGCCCGACTATACTCAGTCATACAAAAATGAGCTCTTCTCACTTTCTCATTGTCTTCCTCCTTCTTCTTCTCTTTCTCTCTCTCTCTCTCTCTCTACGTGTCAGTTAATACTAACTAACTTATATAGATTTTCTTATTCCCGTAACTTTTGAAAAACTTCTAGAACTAAAGTGAACTAACTTTACAAGTATGATACACTTGTGAATTTGTCCCTTCACATAGGCATGGGGTTTTCTTCCTAAGATTTGACCTTTAAATATATGTCTAATTAGTGATTGTTTCTCCAACAGCTCCCCCTCAATCACTAATTGACATTCCCTGTTTCTTCATATCATCTTCTTTTCTTTTACTCCTGCCATGCTTTTGAATCTGCTGGTCTTCACACCATCCAAGCTCTTTGTCATTATGTCTGCTAACTGATCTTTAGTAGAAATGTATTCCACTTCAATCTCTTTCTCCATTACCTTTTCTCTGAGAAAATGATACTGTATCTCTATGTGCTTTGTTCTTGCATGAAATACTAGATTTGCTGCAAGATAAAGTGAACTCATATTATCTCCATGTATTGTAGGTGTACCTTGATCAATGCCTAAGCTCTTGAACAATGTCTGCATCCATATGACTTCCTTAGCTGCTTCCACAAGTCCTTTGTACTCTGCTTCAGTTGATGATAATGCTACTGTATGTTGTTTCTTGGAACACCAACTTACAAGCTTATCACCAATGTATATCATGTAACCATGAGTTGATCTCCTGTCATCTTGATTACCTGCCCAGTCTGAGTCACTGTAGGCTCTCAACTTCAAATCTGATGTAAAAGGATAATATAATCCTTCCTTTATAGTTCCTTTGATATATCTGAGAACTCTTTGACCTGCAATCCAATGTGGGTCCTTTGGACAATGCATGAATTGTGACAAAACTCCCACTGCATAACTAAGATCAGGTCTTGTTAGTGTAGCATAAATCAAACTACCCACAAGAGATTGATACTTCCTCATATCTTTGTAGTCTGCACCATCATATTTACTGAGCTTGTGATTAACTTCAAGTGGAGTTGAAGCTTCTCTGCAATTTTCCATATCAAACTTCTTCAACAAGTTCAGAAGATACCTTTCTTGTGACACATATATGCCATGATCTGTATAAGTAACTTCCATTCCAAGAAAGTATGATAACTTTCCTAGGTCACTGATCTTGAACTCTTTCTCAAGTAATCTCTTTACCTCCTTGATTCCTTCATCTGAAGTACCTGTGATTATAATGTCATCTACATAAATACAAATGTAGATTGTACCTTCCTCTGTTCTTTTGATAAGTAGACTTGAATCTGCTTTTGAACTTTGATATCCAAGATCATTGAGATACTTCACCAGTCTATAGTTCCAAGCTCTTGGAGCTTGCTTCAATCCATACAATGCTCTTCTCAACCTGCAAACAAAATTTGGATACCTGGAATCTATAAACCCTTGAGGTTGTTCCATGTATACCTCATCTGATATGTATCCATTCAAGAATGCATTTTTTATATCCAATTGACTTAGGGTCCATCCTTTTGAAGCTGCAATAGCAATGATTGTCCTTATAGTTGACATCTTAGCTACAGGACTGAATGTCTCATCATAATCTATGCCATAGGTCTGGGCATAGCCTTTCACCACCAATCTAGCTTTGTATCTGGCTATACTTCCATCTGCAAGCTTCTTCACTTTATAAACCCATTTATTTCCAATTACTTTCTTACCATTTGGTTTAGGAACAAGTTCCCATGTCTTGTTCTCCTCCAGTGCATTAAACTCTTCCTTCATTGCTTCTTCCCATTGCTTCTTACCTTTAGCTTCATCATAGTTTTGGGGTTCTTCATCATCTTTTACCATATATGCATAGTTCTTCTGAGTTATGTAAGATGTATCATAAGAATACCTTTCTGGTTGTCTCCTTGTCCTGCTTGACCTTCTTGGTTCACATTCTTCATAAGTTTCTGGATACACCTCTTCATCAAATATAGGAGCTTCTTCATTCATTCTTGTTAATCCACTTCTGGATGTACTTGCTTGCATATAGTCTTCATCTCTATTCACCTGCACAATTGATTTTCCTTTCTCACATCTTCTTACCTCTTCTTCAAATTCTTCAGCTGTATGACTTTGATCTGCATACCAACTTTTCTGTTCATCAAATGTAACATCTCTAGAAACAATAAATTGTTTGGTTAGAGGATTCCACAATCTGTAACCCATCTGCTTTTCATCATAACCAATGAACACATATTTTTCTGCCTTTGGTTCAAGTTTATGCCTAAGTTGTGATGGCACATAAGCATATGCAATTGATCCAAACACTCTACAATGATCTAGTGTTGGTTTCTTACCCCACCAAGCTTCATATGGAGTCATTCCATTCAGAGCTGCACATGGTAATCTATTCACAAGATATGTAGCTGTATTTACAGCCTCAGCCCAAAGATAATTTGGACAGTTCTTCTCCTTTAGCATAGCTCTAGCAAACTCAACCAAAGTCCTGTTCCTTCTTTCTGCTACACCATTTTGTTGTGGTGTATACCTGCAAGTTATTTCTCTCTTAATACCTGCATTCCAAAGATAATCATTGAACTCTTGGGAGAAATATTCTCCCCCTCCATCAGACCTCAATCTCTTAAGCTTTTGACCTGTGACTCTCTCTGCATATGCATGAAAATGCTTGAAAGCTCCAAACACTTCTGATCTTTCCTTCAAAACATATAATGTTATCCATCTTGTAGCATCATCAATGAAAAGAACATAGTACCTTGAGCCACTGATAGATCCTTCTTTTGTTGGTCCCCATACATCTGTATGAATGAGCTCAAGTATTCCATCATGTTTGAATCCTTTCTTTTGAAATGGTAACCTGTGTGCTTTACCCATTTGACATGCTTCACATTTATAAACCATATGTTGACTTTGCACATTTGGTAATCCTAGTACAGACTGATTAGCAACCATAGCTTTAATTCCTCTTTCATTGAAATGACCTAATCTCTTATGCCAGAGATCAAGTTCTGTAATCACTGCTTCACCATGTGTGAGCAAAGCTTGACCAATGTTCCCTTGCACTCTTAAAGTAAAGAGTCTACCTTCTTTCTTACCAGAGACAATCTGATTATATCCATTCTCTGGATCTTCCACAAATACTCCTTCATTTGTAAACCTGACTTGAAAACCTTTTTCAACTATCTGTCCCACACTAATCAAGTTTTTAGGTATTGTAGGAACATACAAAACATTGGTTAGCAAATCTGCTCCACTCTTGCATTTCACTTTTCCAATTGAATGTACACTATGTCTTGTATTATCACCAGTTTGAACTGTGTGACTAGAAATGCCTTTTTCCAAATCTGACATCAATTCTATGTTTCCTGACAAATGATTAGAACATCCAGAGTCAATGTAAAATACCTTTAGATCTTCTTTGTCTGATGTGCTGATTGAATTCATCATCAATGATGTATGACTTTCATTCTGTGTGTCATTTGCATAGTTGTAGTAGGTGGTGTTGTAGGATTGATTCTGTCCCCAACTTCTTCCTCCACCTCTACCATAGCCTCCTCTTTGACTTTGTCTACCTCTTTGAAAATTACTTTGATATCTTCCACCTCGGCCTCTGCTATTGTTGTTTTGATTCTGGTTTGATCCTTGTTGGTTGTGCCAACAGTCATGAGCCAAATGATTACTCAATCCACAGATCCAGGAAGCCTTTTTGTTGTTATTTTGATTACCTCTTCCTCTTCCAAAACCTCTTGCTCTTCCTCTGCCAGTGCCTTTACCTCTTGCATAATAAGCTTGAGAATTAGACTCCTCTTCATCCTTTGCTTTACCTTTATCTCCTTTCTTCTTATTCTTCATGTACATTGCAGAACTTTGACCTTTATCTCCATCTCCCTTCAAGTCTTGCTCATATGTGAGCATCAAACCAAGCAACTGATTCAAATCTGGAACATAATGATTTAATGAAAGTTCTGTTGATAAGACAAAAGGTTTCCACCTTTCATCCCCTCTCAAACCTGCAAGTAGTTGAGCAATCAATCTGTGATCTTCAACATCTTCATCTATGGATCCAAGACTATCTGCTAGATCCTTCATCTTAGTGACATAATCACTAATGGTTTGACTTGGCTTCTTGTTGAATGTTGTAAACTCTGACCATAGACTTGCTTTCCGTGCTTTAGTAGTGCTTTGGAAATGATATTCCAATGCATTCCATATATCTTCTGATGATTCCAATCCTCTGATGTGTGGTAGCAAATGATCTGAGATTGTATTGTAGATGTAGGCTTTTGCACTTGCATCCTTCTTCTGCCAATGCTTTAAAGCATCAAGTTCTTCTTTCTTTGGTCGGCTTTCATCTTCAAATACTGGCTTCTCTTCTTCACCTGTAACATATATCATGAGATCCTTACTCATAAGTAAGGCTTCCATTCTCATTACCCATGCGGGGTAATTATCTCTGTCCAGTTTGTCAATGGAGATATGATCTGCCATAGTTCTTTCCTTCTGCTGCAACCTGTGAGCTTAAAGGATAAAGGATAATACCTTTTGAAGTTCTTTGTGTATGAGGATACTTCGAAAGTAATCTTTTGATGCCTTGTGTCTTCAAATGCTTCACCTTTAAAACTTTAATGGAAAACTTTACAAAACTTCTCGTACCTTTGTCGTCTTCTGCTCTCGAGAATCTTTCTGCTCTGATACCACTTGTTGATGTATGAAACACCACAAGAAATGAATTAAGGTGACACTAGAACACCTCTATGGTCACCATTAACTCATTGCCACTCCAAACTTTGAGAAATGATAGCCTAAAGTGAGAACTTTGCTTCTACAGAAATTCCTAGTCACTGAAATGACATACCTTCAGTATTTTGCTAATTTCTCCTAGCTCAAGTATGCTTTCTCCATGAAACTTTATAAGATGAAACTAGAAGAGTAGAGCTTTCCAACAAGCTATCATATGCATCAAACGGATCTCTAGAACTCAAGTTATGGCCTTCACAAGATGACCCTGTATGACCTTCCAAAACTAGAAATTTTTGCCTGTTTTAGTATTCCTGATGTCCAAAAATAAAAAATTCGATGCCTGGCATCGAATTTCAGTCCAAGTCGATGCCGGGCATCGACTTTGAGCTTTTTCAGGCCCTTTTTCTGCACCAGAAATACTCTCTTTTACACACATATGAAGAAGACCACTTGTATGCTAGAAGTCGATGCCAGGCATCGACTTTATGCTCAAACTCGATGCCAGGCATCGAGTTGCTCCACAAACTTCATATTTTTAGAAGATTCAACAACAGTTAACACACAGAGAATGAAAAAATGACTTTTGAGCCAAGATTCGATGCCAGGCATCGAATTGCTCAGAAAACTTGAACTTTTGAATTCATCACACAGTAGGCAAACATGGAGATGATGAAGAGAGACTCATACACAGAACTTTACTCAGTTCTTCTCATAACTATAAAAACTCAAAAGTTTTACAGATGCTTTCTCACTCAGAGAAGCCCGACTATACTCAGTCATACAAAAATGAGCTCTTCTCACTTTCTCATTGTCTTCCTCCTTCTTCTTCTCTTTCTCTCTCTCTCTCTCTCTCTACGTGTCAGTTAATACTAACTAACTTATATAGATTTTCTTATTCCCGTAACTTTTGAAAAACTTCTAGAACTAAAGTGAACTAACTTTACAAGTATGATACACTTGTGAATTTGTCCCTTCACATAGGCATGGGGTTTTCTTCCTAAGATTTGACCTTTAAATATATGTCTAATTAGTGATTGTTTCTCCAACACGCAGGTCGTGGAAGGCATTCAATATTAAGGTACAGAACAACGCGCAATGCAAGGAATGGCTGAACTACCCGTACATTGCGCCACCACAGGGACCACCATCGATAGCATATATGATGGGGACCATTCGCCACTGGATGCCGCGCTTAAAGCCCATGCAAGATGTAGCAGCGCAAATGATGCTTAAAATCTTAGATATGATGCAAGTAGTCCTGAAGACCTTTAGAAATGCAGCCGCACCACAGGTACGTCTCCCGGGGTTTAGCAATGGAAATTACGACTTGGTGTATGACATGAGCACCACCCCCAGTATTCGTGTGGCTTACGCTTGGCATGCACGCATCAAATACCTCCCCGCCTGCTACAAACAGACCTTCGAAGAAATGTTCAGATCAGGTTTCTGGGAGTATCACTCGGAGATTTTCGCACCAAAGCCAACACATCTGCTCCAACTGTTTGCTTGTGAACAAGCAATGTATTCAGAGTACTACACCACCCCGCAACCAGAGACCCCTGGTGCAATAAATTGGGATGCATTGGAAGCTGATCTAGCAAGAGGCTTAAGGATAGGAGAACATGAACTGGCCACCAATGTCATCCAATATTACATCGACCACCCGAGAGAACAAAGGTCTGTCAGGGGCGACAGACGCTAGGAAGGGGGGAGTGTTGGCATACAAAGCAACAGAGGAATCATGCACAATACGGCAACAAGGCCAGATCATTTTTTCCATGGATTATGTACAACTCAAGTGATTTTAATCACTACACAAACATTGTAAATCCCGTTTTTGGTAGATTAGACTCCATTTTGTGCAAGCCGAGGAGTCCTCGAGCTTGAGGAGTATTAGAAGTACCAACATGCCAATTTTCATAATTTTTAGACTTCGTTTGAGCCCTCAAATAAGCCCTGGAACCTAATTTTTAACTAGGCCGGACACTAGGTTTGAACAGGGCCAAAGCTAGTCAAAAACTATAAAAGGAGCTAGAGAGCTCATTTTTGAGGTTAGATTGTAATTGAAACAAACTTGTAAGAGCTTTTGAAAGTAATCTAAAGAACTCCATTGATTCTCTCTCTTTGTCTTGCCGTGTGTGCGCGTGTGTGTGTGCATGCTTGTGTGCTTCTCACTCACGCACTTGTGCCGCCACTTGCTCGAGGTCTTCATACCATCCTCACGTCTTCCCGGATTGACATTAAAGGAGGTGCTACTCATCACTGAGCTACAAAGGGTCTATACTTTTCAGTGTATGTTGATGGGTTTTTTTGTTTGTCAATACATTGTGGTCAAATCCATTTTTAACTGGTAAAATTTCACAAGTTTGTGGTGTGCAAGCAAGGATTTCAAGAAACTTTAGCAAGGTGATCATGGAGCTTGGGTGAGCGCGTCCTGGGCTCGACTAGCAATCAAAATGGCAAAGGACTTGAGGTTGGAAATTCTCTTGAAACCTCCTCAGTCAATTCCTAGCTTAGACCAAGAATGCATAGTATTGGGAGTAAGTTAGGGCAACGATAGGCATGAGACATGTTGGAGACTACCTAAGTAATCAAGTTCAAGTCAAAATATAATTTGTCCGTGTGACGATAACCCCAAGGGAAAGAACTAATTCTGCTGCGGTCAATTTCAAGTGTGAAAAAAATCACTTAAGTATTCCTGACGATGCAAAATCAGACAAGATCATAAACACGATAACAAAATAAAAAGAACCCAGTGGTTGATAAACAAGAATCAACAATGTTGTTGTACTTTGGGTAAAGCTGGGATTGATTAATCAGGCAAATGAACCTTAGATCATGATGACATCTAGGGAGAGATCGACAAAGCCTTAGGTCTTTAGAGGCTAGTGTCAACCACACTGCTAAGTCTTGGGTCCAGTAGTTGAGCGATTATCCGCACTACCCTAGCTCTAAAACTAGCGAATCAGAGATGTCTTATGCTATGGAGAGACCCACAGGAAGTTTAGGTGTGGCTTACTTAGAGAAAACTGAAGGCCCTTACAAAACACAATTGGGGTACATTAGGACCAACCGATTAGGTGCTCACATCTATGAGGAGGGCTTAAGAAGATCTGTTGTCCAGATTAAAAACCCATATCAACCCCTTGGACTAGAACATCCAGTGGTCAAGTTCGAAAATGGTGCATACCTAGATAAGGAAGGAACAATGTACGTAGTCACCAACCAATCGGATAGAACAGATGAATTCGGTAATGTGATTCTAGAGACAGACATAGGTGACATAGAGCAAGGGAACTTAGGAAGAGAGCCTAGAACTCCCCGAGGCAAATCAGTCTTGACTAGAATCATCACTCCAGAATGGGTTCCCTAGGACAATAAGAGCATAGATCTACTCTTAAACTGAGAGACTGATGAGGCCTTTTGGAGGTATAAGACTCACCAGTCTAATGAAGAAGGAATGTTCACAATGTATGAGTTTAAAGATCCTGATAGCCCAAACAAAGTGACCTATATGGACAATACTTCAGAGAGGATCTTTATGGTTTCAAAGCATGGTAGGCATGCCTAAACTTGGAAGGGTGAATTTGTTTTCCCCAACCAAGATCTAATGTCTCTTATGGTCACCAAGGAGCTGGAACATCCCAAGCTCATGGAGCTCATAGGGACAAGACTAGAGATAGACTGAAGTAAGCTTTGCGAACCCACTGGGAAGAGAAAGAACAAGAACGGAGATGGATAGAATGGAAACCGAGAGACCTAGAGACCCAAGGAATCAAAGAAATACAGACGAATTCCCTCTGCCAAGGCCTAGGGAACACATGAGGACCTTAAGGCCTACGCAACTAGTAAGTCCATGAAGAACTACTTCGATGGCACCAGAGACCCGTACGATAATGTGGCAGAGTTTAGGCAAGTCTTGAGAGCCAAGCAAGTTTATGACCTATTCATGCAGTACAATGCATAACTCTCAAGAATACATCCCTTATGTGGTTTCAACCGCTTCATCAAGGTCAGTTCAGGAATATAGATCAACTCCTTGAAGCGTTCATCACTGAGTTTTCTAAGAGTGGTATCAGGCACAACACATCCTCCCTGATACATAGCTTCAAGCAGACACCTCAAGAGATAGTTAGACTGGCAGGAAGAAGATTTAGGCAATACCTAGAGAGATGTCCCGTTCTTGAGTTACCCACACCAGCCAAACAAGTGGCTTTATTCTTGGACAAATTGCTAAGTACCAAATTGAGATCATATGTGTACTTGAAGGACCCTAGGACCATAGAAGAGTGTGTACGCATGTGCATAGACATTGAGGATAACATAGGGGAGGAATTAGAGCTTTCAAAAATCTACAGAGATTCAGATAGCTCGACTAGCCTCAATTCAAATCCATCCACATCTATTGAGGAACTTGCGGAGAAAGTAGCTCAAAAGTTAGGAGTATCAAGCAAACAAATACCAAGGTTTGACCTAGTGAAAAGATGCTATACTTGTGGAGGCGACTATATGGTGAACGTGTGTCCCATTATGGCTCAACCCCCAAGTGAACCCTAACAGCCAATACTGCACCATAGAGCAGAGATACACTAACCACACTACACAAGACTGTCCCTATAACAAATAAACTGTCAGAAAAAATTATCTCAGCCATATCCACAACAGGGAAGGTACCAGAACCAATACCCACCACAACAATATGGCATGCCACAACAACCCTACCAACCACCCTATCAAGGGCAGCAAAGACCTCAACCAGTTCTAGCGCAGCAGCCCCCTCCTCCAGCCAATGTGATTCTAATAAAGTATGCTGCTACAGAAGAAAATTTGAATAGAGCCTTAGTGCCAGTAACACCATTGCTTTCAGAGAGTGACCCAAGTGATCATAGTTTTGACTCTACTCACATTGATAGCCCATAGGCTTACTACATGCAGTCACCTGAGCATAATGAGCCTATTATTATGAAGACCTGAGTGAACTTAGTTGGGAGCCAGAGTATGCAAATGTCATGTACACAAATCATAACCCTAGACCTCAACCTAGGTAGCTAAGACCCCCATTTCCTAGAGGAGCATGCTATGGATGTCAAGGAGATCACCTCATTCCTGATTGCCCTATACCTGCACCTACACAACCCCAGTATGTGACAATTCAGGGTTTTTTTCCCGATTGTGGGAAAGAGAATCTCTTGCGAGATTGTCCTAAGAACCCCAAAAATAGGCCAAAAATCACTCCTATCAATGTTATTGGGTTAGTAGTAGACTCTATAGGAAGTGTAACTTCCACTGCACTAGTGCAAGTGGTCACTAGAGCCCAAGCTTTGCAACAAAACCAGGGTTCAGGACAGGAAAAGAGTTTCGAGGTTAGTGAGACTGCGAGCATAACTAAGAAAAGGACCAGAGCTTCAAAGGATAGTCATGAGAGAATGAAAAGGCAATGGGCAAAGAAGATGAGCAAACTTGAGGAAATCTTGAGAGAAACAAAAGCCAAGATAATTGAACTCACATCTCAAACTCACTCTTACACTACTCCACCACCACCATTCCCGTCTCCCTCCAATCCACCACCTTCCAACCCACCTCACACAATCCCACCACCCCCTAGAGTAGGATTAGTCTTAGCAGATCCCACTCTCGAGGACCTAGACACGATGCTTAAGGCGTATCAGGCCAGACTTCAAGAAGGGCCAAATGTAACGGATCATCAAAAGTGTTATCCTAGAGTTGAACTAGAGCTTGAATGAACTAGAATTTGTGCTAAGATGGTGGAATTGGCTCAAACCATGTTTGAAGCCAGTCGCCTCTTTAACTTCTCTACTTCACCTAAGACACAGTTGCACTTTGGTGGACTGCTAGAAAGATTGGAGAGGCTAATTGTGAAATCTGAAGAGGACCCCACCTCCCAAGGTAAGGACAAGGCAAGTGAAAGGATAAGCCTTTTTGCCCAGGAAGCTTATGTGCCTAACTCCACAGAACCGGATGCATCTTCTTCTATGAATCGGTATTCACCAGAATTCCTGCGAGAGATTCAAGAAGAGAAATGGGCTAAAGAAAGTGAAGTTCCTCCTCCCATTGAACTTGTGGATGATGTGCATGATCAATTCCCAGAAGACATTCCTACCATTTATGGAGAGCAGGAGAGCATCCAATCTCACAAGAGATTAGACTTCGAGTCTAATTCCTTACAGGAACTACCCCATTTCATAGGCCCATGGGAAGCTAAATCTACTTGTATGAGAGCACTCACGGTCATGGTAAGGAATGAAGAGTCAGTCATACCTAGGAATACAGAGGTAGTAAAGAACACCAAAGTGCAATGCAATCTCACTTTAGAAGAGCTACTCAAGGTTAGGCCAAAGTTATGGAAACATGTAGCCAATCAAGGGCGAGAAGTAGCAAAACCTCGTTCCCAGGTAGGATCTCACAGAACAGTGCCAGAAATACCTTTGGACAAGATAGGGGACATGAGCGAAGGAGAGGAGGGAAACACCTATCTTCCCATTACCCATCAAGGTTAAACCACCAAGGCAATTTTGGAATCAGGTGCAAGAGTTGCGATTGCTATGACTTCCTTATGGAAGCATTGGGGCAAGCCAACACTCAGGCCAACAAGAATGAAATTGCAGATGGCCGATGGTCACATAGAAAGGCCCTTTGGATTTCTAGAAGGAATAACTCTCACTACATGTGGTGTTGAGTTCGAGCACATTTTTGCATATGTGACTTTAGTGAGAATTAGTCCTATGAGATGATTTTGCAAAGACCATTTATGTGGCAATTGCAAGTGGTACAAGATTGGGGAACCAATTCTTTGTATTTGCAACACTTAGGTGTTATAACCAAAGTCAATCTCAAGGATTGCTCTCATAGAGACGTACCCCCTATTCAATGGAATCCTATCCATAGAGCCAAAAATGATACGGAGTCAGTGCATTCCATAGGATCAGGATCCTCATGGATGCATGAAGACACCCACTTATGGATGTGCAAAATAGCCATAGAAGAAGAGAAGAGAGAAAAAGCCAGAGAGGTAGGTGCAAAGGAAACTCATAGATCAATTCAAGACCCAGCCTATGCACCTGTAGTATTTCCTGATGAAGAATTTGAACCTCATGGTTGGGCAGAGATTTTAGCAACAATGGATGTAGCCATCAATGAAGAACATTGGACACCCCACTGTGATGAGGATGGCTACGACATTTTAGTCTTCACCATAGAGCCAATAATGTGTGATTCGTTTATAGAGGAATGTAAACCTAGCACTGATACATTCAAGGATGCAAGTGACTCTGATCTAGAGTCAATTATCATGGACCTTCCTTTTGCATCAGAGGAGCAATATTGCTATGAAGTGGAGGCTCACCCACAAACACATGAAGAACTTACACAGGATGTGAGGTTAACCACACAAGTGACCACCAAGAGTGAAGGCAAGAAAAGGAAGAAAAAGGAAACCATATAAAAGGAGGAAGAATCTTTGTTTGAGGTCCTAGAAAACTTTAAGAAGTACGAGATAGAAGATAGGAGAGTCATGATGAGAATGCCAAAATGTGATGCACAAGCCGGAGAGGCCTATGATAACAAAGAAACCACCAAGAAAATTGTTGTAACCATAGAAGAAGGAGAAGAAAAATGCACATACATTGGACATGACCTGATGGAGGAAGAGGAGCAAGAGTTGATAGCCTTGCTAAGAGAATACAGAGATGTATTCGCTTGGAGTTACAAGGACTTGAAAGGTGTAGACCCTGACATATGCTCACATACAATTCCCATGACCTCAGATGCCAAACCCTCTAAGCAGAAGCCATACACCTATAATGACAACTATGCTGCCAAAATCAAAGAAGAGATAGATCGCTTGGTTGAAGCTAGATTCATCTATGAAATTGAGCACTCTGAGTGGTTATCCCCCATCATAGTGGTGCCCAAGTTACGTGCATGCATTAACTTGAAGAAAGTTAACGCAACCACTATTAGAGATAGTTATCCGCTTCCTATCACTCACCATCTACTGGAAAGAGTAGCAGGCAAGGAAGTGTACAACTTCCTTGATGGATTTTCTGGCTACAATCAGGTAGCCATTGCTCCAGAAGATCAACATAAGACGGCTTTTGCCACACAGTGGGGCATATTTACTTTTTTAGTAATGCCATTTGGTCTCACCAATGCCGCTGCAACCTTCCAAAGACTGATGTGCCATGTGTTTAAAGAATTCTTGAGGAAGAATTTGGAAGTCTATGTTGATGACCTCTGTGCTCATTCCAACCTAAGACAAACACATATCCTAGAGTTGAGAGCTATCTTTGATAAATGTAGAGAATATCAAGTGTGCTTGAACCCAGAAAAGTGTGTTTTTATGGTCAGGCAAGGCAAGATTCTAGGACACATATGTCAAAGAATGGCATATCCACAGACGAGGAGAAAGTGAGAGCTATTGCAAAACTACCTAGGCCAAAGAATGTCAAGGAAGTGCAAGCTTTCATGGGACATTGTGGCTATTACGGCTTGGATAGTTACTTCAAAGCTATGTTACCCAAATCCGATTTTCTGCGCTGCTCATACTTGATCAACACTCTCACGCCCAGCAGAGCCAAGGGAGGATATAGTAACTTTGTGCTTCTAGCATTAACATGAAGACACAAATTAAAGGGGTTCAAGCTGACCATCAACTTAGTACGGGAAGCTCTGGACATGAAGGGCATGCATATTCCGACAGAGAAGGAAGCCTTGATTCCTGGATGAATGAAGCACAAGGACCTAAACAAATTGAAGGATATGGTGGCCATGACTCCAACCATCGCTCTCCACTTACGCACATGTATGCAACATTTTGCCTTCCCTGCTCAAGAATGCTTTACCATGCCACCAAAGAAGATTTGGTTTAGTTTGTATTTGGCGGAAATAGAGAACCTCACCATCAACATGCCCGATTGGATCATTGACCAAATCCACCTCGCGCATCAACGGTGGAACAAGAAACAAAAGAATGTACTCATGGATGTTGCGCTCTTACTAGGATCATTTACACATGGCTTATGATGTACCCATCCAACGAGCATTGGTATGGTCAAGAGCCTAGGAGTTTCAGAGAAGAGCATCAACTACCGGTCCACCATCAAAGAAAATAAGGAGAACCGTTCAGATACCCTGTGCACAAGCAAGGGTGCCACTCTCACACCAGAGGTGACACCGCCTCAACATAGACGTGTCCGCCCGTTCACTATTCGATTAACCAATCAGAGTACAGAGGGAACAAAGCTTGTCTTCCCTCCTATCCCTTTTGAATTGGAATTTCCACAAGGCTATACTTTGGATGATTTAACTGATGAAGAAATTGCCAGAATGATCAATGAAGCGAGTCTCGAGACTGAGGAAGACCAGACCAATGTACAACACATGACTATGGAGACTCCAGCCCCTACCCAACCCGAATTAGTCAAACTAGACGAAGAAGAAGAGACCGACGAAGAAGAATCAAAAGAAGACCATGACCAGGAGCAGGAGGCAATTCTAGAGCTTGTGGGAGCACTGGCCTACACTGCACAAATCAAGAGACTATACAAAACCATGAAGAGAGTTCAAGAGCATCACCAACTATCATTAGAAACATGGAAATTACTGATGAACCAAATGTTAGGAGAAGGGGTAGATGAACTATTCATCAACTCTCTGAACCTTCATGCTGACACTTAGGCTTGATGAAGCCATTCACTCAGCCATGGCTCAAATTTGTCGCTTTGAACAATGAGTACCTACACACCCCCCTCGATCCGGCAAGCATATTCATGTAGAGGTTTCCGCACCGATTGACACCACCTACACAGAAGAATACCACGATGCACCCCTGTCCCCACCCGTAGGACCTTCACCTCCAAACCCACCCCCTTCACCTAACACTGCACAACAAACTCCTTCTCACAACACCACCACCATAACCTCCACCACTGAACCTCTTGCCACAACCCTCTCATCGTCATTATCGCATTTGGAACCCACCGAAGTTGTAAATATGACTATGGGCCATCGTCTCATTTCTGATGTCATAGGATTTCCCTTCCCCTCTAGCACCCAACCAGGATGGACTACCACATCGACATTCACAACACTTTTCACAAACATCATGTCCATCGCACCTACCATCCCTACATACATGGTAGCACACACTTTTGATCGTATGGACATATCACCACCCACTGCACCACTCCCTCCCCCCACACTACCACAATCTCCACTTCCCCCTCCACCCACATCACCGCTCATTGCCACTACACTCACCACCCCTCCCCTCAGTCCCATTCCCCTTGCATCATCCACTTTTCGAGCATCTAGACATGTAAATAATATTTTTATCTACGCTACATAAATGTATATATCACTTGCAGAATGATTTTCATACTTTAGAAGATCATCACCGCAATATACTGGCGGATCAACAATAATTACAGGAGTGGATGACAACCTTAGAAGAAGAGAACGCAACACTTAATCAACACTATACTACTCTAGAGCAAGCCCACAAAACCTTATTGGATAATCCTCAACAATCAGATTCTCAAGATATTAGAAAGCTAGAAGCTTTAATTGAAGTTTATCAGGCCAACAATATCAGAGTACATCGTAATCTAGCATTAGTGAGGAAGCATATGGAAACTGCTCTAGAGGAGAATAAATGACTTCAAAAGCAAAATGGAGAGAATCTAGAAGCGGCAATGGAAGGCTCTCGACAAGAAATAGATCCAGAAAAGTTTAAAGCAATTCCTTCGAACACAATGAGAACCATCCTCGATTCATATGCAGATCTCCTTAAAGTGCATGACTCTTTGGAAACAGAATGAGACACCCTCTGACGACAGCTAAGGTCACAAGAAGAGCAAATGAGGTTACCAATCTCTATATCAAATACAGAAGAGCTGGACGTGCTTAAAGCACATGTTGCAGAATTGCAGAGTAAACGACTTCAATACGAAAGACAACCCTCCCCCATCATAGAACCGGAACCTGAAGAGTTGGTACCCATTGAAATGGACGAGTCATATGAGGAACCTTATGTACCCATGCCCATGTTTGGAGGTCAACAAACGACTGAAGGATTAGACACACTCGAGATCAAAGCCCCGGAATGGCTGCAGAAGCTAGAAAAGATGGGCAACACACATGATGATATAGTAGTTGTTCAAATCCAATCAATGTCAAAGATTGAGGAGACCATCATCAAGTCAGAACTTTCAGACTTATGTCCCATCATCGATGGATAGGAACAACTGATGATCAATATGTGCCATATTACGTACTACTAGCCGACTATAATGCTGAAATTCAATGATGTACTGGCAAGGTACCTACTTTTGCTACTCAATTTGGTCCTGACGACATACCCGAGAGCGCTGCACGTGGATCCATCGACCAATCCACTTGGCATCTATGTCTTCTTGAAACCTATTCGGAGATGGTTCGTACATGGAACAATATGCCACTCTTCATCAAATACAACCCATGTTACACTCCAATACTTAGAAGACACACGTGGCCCAAATTTGCAATCACTATTAAGAATGTAAAAGGCTGTGCAAAATGGCTCAACTATGTGTACCTAGCACTACCACAGGGACCTACCATGCTAGCTTATATGATATCAACCATCCACCACTAGGGTACCAGACTACGGAACATCCCTGATGTTATGGCTCAGATGTGTACAGAGATATTTGAATTGATGCTAGTCACTTTCCGGACTTTCAAGAACATCAAAGATCCTCACTTCTCTGTAGTCCGCTTCAATGAAGGAAATCTAGATTTAGTATACGACATGAGTACAACCCCTTCCATTAATGTAATCTATGCATGGCATGCAAGGATCAAGTACCTCCTAGCCTGTTACAAACAGACCTTTGAAGAGATGTTCATTACAGGGTTTTGGGAGTACCATTCAGAAATATTTGTTCTCAGACCCTCACATCTACTCCAACTATTCGTTGTGGAGAGGACTTTACATTCTGATCAGTTGCGCCTACCACATCCAGACGTTCTAGGTCCACTAGATTGGGATACACTACTTATGAATCTTGCAAAAGGATTAAGGATTGAAGAACACCACCTCGCCTCTGATGTCATCGAGTTCTATATCAAGAAACACCCTCGACAAGGGTCTGTCAGGGACGACATACACGAGAGAGGGGGGACTGTTGGAAGTCAAGGGCTAACTCGTCAAGGAAGTACGTGCCAAGGTGAAGAGACAGGAAGCACAAGCTGACAAAGGAGCCAATGAAGAACGGACTGATGGAATGTATGTCAAAATTCTCAAGGGAAAACCTTTAAAATAGTGATTTTCATCAGTAACACTTATTGTAAATACCATTTCCTATTTCTTTAGCTCCATTTTGTGCAAGGCAAGGAGTCCTTGAGCTTGAGGAGCATTAGAATTACCTACCTATCAATTTTCATATTTTTTAGACTCCGTTTGAGCCCTCAAATAGGCCCTAGAACCTAATTTTTAACTAGGCCGGACACTAGGTCTGGACAGGACCAAAGCTAGTCAAAAACTATAAAAAGAGCTAGAAAGCTCATTTTTGAGGTTAGCTTGTTAATGATTTGAGCTGATGTATGAAACTTCTTGAGTAATCTAAAGAACTCCATTGTTCCTCTCTCTTTGTTCTTGCCTTGTGTATGCATGTGTGTGTGTATGTGTGTGCATGTTTGTGTGATTCTCACTCACACACTTGTGCCATCACTTGCTCGAGGTCATCATACCACCCTCATGTCTTCCCAAATTGACATTAAAGGAGGTGCTACTCACCACTAAGCTACACTATCTGATGTGAATTTCAGCCTATATACCCATTTACATGTTAAAGCTTTCATGCCCTTTGGCAAAGGTACTAAATCCAAAGTACCATTCTTGTGAATAGAATCCAATCACTCTTCATGGCATACTCCCACTTGACATGATCCTCTATGTGCATAGCCTGTTTGTAGCAAGAAGTCTCACCAGCATTTGTTAGCATAACAAAATCTAAACCTCGAACATATCTCTTAGGTGGATGTGAGACATGTGGGGAGCGTCTCAATGCTTGCTGAACAGGAACATGTACAGACTGATCTGATCGGACATTCTCTTGAACGTCCCTATCTGCTGCATTTTTATGCATGCTAACTGGAGGACTAGTATCCTCAAACACCAGTCTTCTCACTTCAACCTCCTTAATGGGATGTTTATGCATCTTAGACGCAATAAAAATGACATCACTGCTTCTTATCAGTTACCATGTTTCAGGATCCCATAAGCGATATCCAAATTGTCCTTCTCGACCATATCCAAGAAAAATACATTTCTTTGACTTATGGTCCATCTTTTGTCTAAGATTCTTGGGTATATGAACATATGCTTCACACCCAAAAACTCGAAGATGATCATAATATGGTGGCTTCCTTGTCCATAAATCTTGTGCCACTTTCAGACCTTTCATAGTACTAAGTGAAAGGTTAATCACATGAACTCCAGTCAATACTGCTTCTGCCCAAAAGCCTTGTGAGAGGTTTGCATGATGCAACATAGAAAGTACTCTATCTTGAATAGTTGTATTCATCCTTTTAGCTATACTATTCTATACTGGGGTATAAGGAGTTGTAAAATCTCTATGAATCCCTCTAGACTGTTAGAAAAGGCTGAATTCATGTGAGGTATACTCACCCCTATTATCTGAACATAAAGCCCTAAGCTTAGTTCCTTTTTCAGTCTCAACTGAAGCAAGCCATTTTTTGAAAGTAGGGAATACCTCATCCTTTGATTTGATAGGATATAGCCAAACTTTTCTAGTAGCATCATCTATGAAAGTGACAAAGTAAAGAGAACCACCTAAGGACCTAGTGGGCATAGGACGACACACATCTGTATGAACGAGATCTAAAGGCTGAATTGAACAGCCCCATGTGGGATAGAGAATCAACCATAAGAGCCTCAATTGGCAGAGTACTATCAAGTGTCAACAATAGCATCATAAGAAATAGCACTAATTTCTTCAATCTTCATAGTCGAAGTAGATGGTGCAGGCAATTGTTTAACATGCCCATCAACATTCTGTCCTTTACCTTTAGCATTCTTTAATGCATAAACGTCTTTCTTCATGTGTCCTTTCTTATGACAATAATGGCATTCAATATCCCTCTTCCTTGATTCACTTCTACTCTTATTCCGTTGACTATTCTTTTCCTTGTTCTTGCTCCTTCCACGTTGCTGATTCTTTCCTTGGTAAGAATCTTGAACATTATATGCATCTCCACTCTGAGTGCCAACCATAGATTTTCTATGAATCTACTCACTCAAGAGTGCTCCACATATGTCATCATAGACCAGTTTACCACAAGGTGCACTATTGCTAATAGCTATGCAAATCGTATCCCATGATGATGGCAAGGTGCATAACAATAATATTGCTTTCATTTCATTATCCATATCCATTTTTTGAGCTTGTAACTGGGAGAATATAACATCAAACTCATTTAGATGAGCAAGAACACTATATGTTCCCTTCATACGAAGGTCATATAATTTTTTCATCAGATACACTTTATTTGATGCCGTCTCTTTTTCATATGTATTGCATAACTTCTTCCAAAGCTCCTTTGCACTTTCACAATCTAATACTATAAAGTAAACATTATCTGCCAGGTGCAAGCAAATGGTAGACATGGCCATTTCATCTAACTCATCCCAATCATCTTCATCCATGTCAGCAGGCTTCTTTGAAATTCCATTTATTGTCTTCCATTGCCTCCTTTGCATTAGCACATCTTTAATCATATTCTTCCATAGAGCAAATTTTGTGCCATCAAATTTTCGGATCTCAAAATGGTCTTCTTTGCCTTGCAAGTTATAGCTCCTCCTTGGAACACTGGCACTAGACCTTGATCCACCAGATGTGCCTGAGACCTCTAATTCATGATGGTAGAGAATTGAACCCAATGATAATGGAGCTAGAAGATTCAAACACCAATGAATAAGTGTATCAAAGAGTAAATCGACCACTGTATAGTTGACTAAACCAAAAATCTAGAAAATTTTTTCTAGAGTATCCTCTGCAAAATGAGCATATGACCATTGTCAAAATATCATAAAACTACAAGTACTGACATGTTTACCTGCATAGTGAATCATTGACTCCACTCCATATAATGAGTTACCCAATAGAAGCCAACTAGGCTTATCGAGCACCTATGAAGGACTATCATACATCTCCTATGTCGAAGCTGGGTAAGTCTTCCACCAGCATCACCGAAGAAACCCCTACATCTGGGTGTCTCCTAGTTAAGAAAACCTCACCATGACCCTCTTTACTAAACGTAAAAGGGTTTATGCAAAAACGTAACCACTATATCAATGATCACATGGACGTACATAAGCGGTATCCACAAAGGCGTACATGGTGTGTATGTGCTCAATATAGGCAGTAAAATGACACTGAAAAAAGGCAAAATGCACAGCCCAAAAACTAGCCAACAACACCTGCAAGTGTCTGTCAACTTTGATGTTTCAGGCTCAAAAACCTGCATAAATTTGCAATGGATGCTCCCACCAAAACTGAAAACCTTTTGAGAAACCTATAGTTTTTTATGAGTTTGGCCTAAAACACAGCCCCAAAGTTTGATATTTATTGTGGAAAAAGTACAAAGAGAACCCTTCTTGATGTTCTTGAACTTGTGTGAAGAGAACTCTATGTGAAAGTACTCCAAAATGGCTCCGAAAGACACCCGAACAGTGCTTCAAAAATAGGCTTTGAAAGCAAAGAATGAAGCTTTGAGGGACCAAAACATGTTCACGGTAATGTTAACCTTAGTCTTTCCCCTTCTTCAGACACCACAAGAGTGTATCTTAGTAGCAAGAGATTGCCACGGTTAAGTGAGCTCTGGGGGGAACAGTACTGGGATGGGTGACCTCCCGCGAAGTACCGGGAACCTCTATCTTCCTTGATCATTGAGGTCCTCCCTCACGTGCAGCCAATGACGCCAATGGTGACTTTGGTGACTCAGATGACAAGGTATGCCATGGTCTATGCCTTAGTCGCTGCCTTAGTCATAAGCCTTGGAGAAAGCCGGGCAGGAGGGTGCTTGCTTTCCTCGCACAAAAGGAACAAAGATTTTGCATGGAATTGCTCTGATACGAGTGAAGTATTTTGATGGGGATGCACCACAGTGCACTCTCCTCCTGGAGAACTCCGCGATGATATCTTCGGAGTAGAAAACCGAGCTCCCAAGGCCACACACAGTACTCCACATAGAGGTTGCATAATATAGAGAAAAACACAGTACATAGGGAGCACGAAGATAGGCTTCTTAGGTCTTTCAAATGCAATCAAACTTCCAATCTGTGATGACCGGGCCACTATATGTTTTATTAAAGAACATATACAAAGAAGTGTTCGGTGGCCATTTGGCCTTTCACATGGACACTATACGGTAACAACAATGTGGCTTAAGAAGCTCTTCAAAGATTTTGGTATACAACTTGGACCAATTCCAGTTTATGGAGATAACATGTCAAGCCTACATCTTGCTAACAATCCCATGTATCATGCAAGGAGAGAGCAAGCACATTGAGGTGCATTACCATTATGTGAAGGAAAAGGTTGCAAGTGGGGACATTAATGTTCATTTTGTAGGTACAAGGGACGAAGTTGCAGGTATCTTCACCAAAAGCTTGGATGTGACCAAGTTAACAAAGTTTTCAAAGGCTATGAGCTTACTTGATATGGACACTACCACCTTAAGCTTGAGGGGGAGTGTTGAAAATGTGAACTATGCAAGCTCTAGGTGGACAAAGGGATCAAAAGACCTTAATACAAAAGTCATGACTTACATCACTTAGGGCAGTCTCAAGGTCGGGCAAGGTTAGGCAAGGTAGTCCTAAGGTAGCGGAAAAGTTACGACCAAAAGCTATAAAAGGAGGTGAAAAGTCATCAAATGCATGGAAGTCTTGTAGGTCATTGAAGACCAAGAGACATATACTCAAGGAGGCACTAGGAGAGAGTCATCCAAAGCTCAAAGAGCTGAAATGCAATAGTTCAAGCTAGGAAAAACACATAGGAGGACATTACATGCACAGAGGAGGAGTAAGGAGGAGCTATCAAGCCCACACCCCCTCTCTTGAAGGTATAGACATAGTCTGCTTATAACAATTGTAACTCCTTGTCTACATATGCAATTCAAGAGATTTAATGTGCAATTTTTAGCTTATATATGTTCTTACTTTCCCTAAGAGGGATTCTTGAAATTAGTTTTATGTGTAGAGAAATCCATGTATCTTCGTAACCCTAATTTCTACATATCCTACATCTTTGCATAGTCTTTTTTGTACACAATTGTTGCTGACCTAAACAAATCCATTTTAGGTGTTTGTTGATATATTTAGGTAGTGATGTGTGTGAACACTCTAGGACCACCGGGGCACTTGTTTCCCTCTTTATATGCCTATTGCCCTAATGGGCTACTTATCTTTGTTCATTCTCTAGTAATACACTCAGTATTGTGTGTTGTGCTCTAAGCTTCTTCTTCTTCCTTGTGCTGTTCGCATGCTTCCGCAGAGATCTAACTCCAACAATTGGTATTAGAGCAGGTCACTGCTTCATCTAGGGCATCGTCTAGACCTCTCTAGTTCTGGTCTCAGATTCGCACAAAATTTGGTGAGCATACTCACGGTGAGCATACTCACGGTGAGCATACTCACGGTGAGCATACTCAGGGTGCCGAAATTGCGATCTGAGCTCGTTTCATCTGCTACAGGTTTAGCAGAACTCGTCTGGGCAGTTCCGTTCAACTTTTTGAGATACAATCAATTTTCTGCATCAAGGTATTTTAGTCACCGGCCATGGCTCAAAGCAGTGATGTATTTCGTATGTTGGCTATTGAGGATAAGTTGGATGGTACCAACTACCCATTGTGGGCTTATATGATGTGACATGTATTGGTTGCAAAAGGACTATGGAACATTGTGCAGGATGTTGAAAAACATCCTATCACACCTGCAACTGTTACAACTACAGTTACTGAAGCTGATGCAGAAGGTGTTGAAGATGATGATATTCTGCATATTCTTGTTCGTGCTGTGGTTTCTGCTACACCTACTGTAGAGCAAATTCATTGGGATGGCAGAGATGCCCAAGCACATGCATTGATAGCTTTGTCTGTCAAACATGCCCTTATTCCTCACATTCACTCTTGCAGAACAACGAAGGATGCTTGGGATGCACTTACCACATTGTATCAAGCTAGGAATGAGGCTCATATTGCTTACCGAAGAGGGAAGACAAAGATGAAAAGAAATCAGAAAAGCAGAAATTGTTTTGCAAGTACTGTAAAGGAAATGATCATATCATAAAGAATTGTCCAAAACTGGCTACTAAAGAGGCAAAGAAGAAAGAGGCTGGAACGGTTGTTGCAGAAGCCTCTACACAAAAAACAGAGTCTGCTAATCTTATGCACGAAGAAGAATGGACATTTACTACTATTTGCAGTTTTGACCCATCTTCTCATGAGCAGTGCATGTCTGCAGTAGACTCAGATGTTTGGTACTTTGACAGTGGGGCGACCAAACATATTACCTCGCAGCGCAATTTCTTCTCTTCACTCGAGCCTGCCCCTACAGGGAATAGTGTTACATGCGCCAACAACTCCTCTTATCCTATTATGGGAGTTGGTAAGATCATTTTGAGTACTGCTAATGGTAGTTCTTTCACTTTGTCAGATGCTTTGTTTGTGCCAGGGATCAAGAAAAATCTGTTATCAGTTTCTGCATTAGCCAAGAAAGGCTTTTTTGTGAAATTTGTTGATGACAGATGTATAGTTCATAATCCGTCAAATGGCGATATGATTATTGCTTCTAGCATTTTATGTCATGGGTTGTATAAGCTCATAGACTATAAAAGATCTGTAAATGATTTGGCATATGAAGTACATGATTCTCAGGCTATGTCAGATGCAAAGGTTTGGCATGCATGCTTTGATCATCTGAATTTTGCTAGTTTGCTACACGTGCAGAAATCTAAAATGGTGTCCTCTTTGCCCAAACTTGAGGCACCCAGAAAACATGTTTGTGAAGGTTGTATTTTGTGCAAAATGCAGTGTTCCTCCTTTCCAAAAGATGGTTCAATTCGTGCTACTAAAAAATTGCAGCTTGTACATAGTGATGTCTATGGTCCTATGCAGACACCTTCTTTGGAAATTATCTTTACTTCATGACTTTCATCGATGATTTTTCCAGGCATGCATGGGCATATCCATTGAAGGCAAAGTCTGAAGTGTTCATGTGCTTCAAACAGTTTTTGGTTTTGGGTGAAAATCTGCCAGCATGTAAAATGGTCACCCTCCATTCTGGTCGAGGGGGGGAATATATGTCTTCTGCTTTTAATGCATTTCTAGCTGAACGTGGGATAAAACACTAGTGTACAGTGCCATATACACCTCAACACAATGGAGTTGCTGAACGAAAGAATAGGTCACTCATGGAGATGGCGAGGTGTATGGTCAAGAGTCAAGCTTTACCACATAGTTTCTGGCTTGAGACTGTCATGTGTGCATCATATGTACTTAACAGGTGTCCCACTAAAGCACTGCAGTCTATCACTCCATATGAGGCTTGGCATGATCGCAAGCCATCTGTTGCTCATCTCCGTGTTTTTAGTTGTTTGGCATATGCATTAGTGCTTGAACAACATCGCATAAAATTGGATGATAAAGCAGTAAAATGTATTTTTGTTGGATACAGTTTTGAAAGTAAAGGCTATCATCTGTATCATCCACAGACTAAACACATTCTCGTTAGCCATGATGTTGTTTTTGTGGAAGATGCTATTCAGCCATTGCTTTCATGTACTAAGGAGACATCTGTTAGCTCCAAAGACATGTATGATACTTTGCTGCCTGTTTTTATAGGTGGATAGTCTAGTGCTGGTCCTAATGAGGAAACTTCTCATCCTTTGTAGGTTTCATGTGATGATGCAGATCATCCCATTTCTGATGGAAATTTACATGATGCACTTGTTGATGAGAGAGCTGACATTGAGGAGGCAAAAACTATGCCAAAATGGCTGGTGCAGACTTTGCGTGACAACAAATTAGATGCACCTCTTTCATATCATACTTGATTAGGCTCTCATAGTGCCTCTTTTGCATCAGATTGTTGTGCTATGGCTGCATCTAGTCTCTGTGCTGAGAATGAGCCTGTTTCATTTGATGAAGCACAAAATTCAGAGAATTGGATGGTTGCTATGCAATCTGAATATGATGCTATAATGAAGAACGGTACTTGGTCTTTATGTGACTTGCCTCTTGGCAAGAAGTCCATTGGCAATAAGTGGGTTTACAAGCTGAAGCGTAAGCCTGATGGAACAGTTGCAAAGGGTTATATACAAGAAAGAGGCATTGATTTTGATGAGTCCTTTGCAGCTACATGCCGTATGACTAATGTTCAGAGCATTTGTGCACTTGCAGCCCATCATGGTTGGAATGTACATCAGTTGGACATTAAAAATGCATTTCTGACTGGTGACTTGCATGAAGAAGTGTATATTTTTCAGCCCCATGGCTTTGTGCAGAAAGGGCATGAAAACCATAGTGTGTAGGTTAAAGAAGGCATTATATGGTTTAAAGCAAGCACCACGTGCTTGGTAAGAGAATATACATGCCTATATGATTGCACATGGTTTTGAGAATAGTCCAACTGAAAGCACCTTATATGTTAGGCGTGCTAATGATATGCTTCTGATCATTGTTGTCTATGTTGACGACATGCTGCTCACTGGTCCAATTGAGAATCATATTGCTGATTTTAAGGCTGATTTGCATGCCTCATTTGAGATGTATGATTTGGGGCATTTGCATCACTATTTGGGCATTCAATTTATGCATGTTGATGGTGGAATGGCTTTGTGTCAAATGAAATATATTGACACATTATTGCAGTGTTTTGGCCTTGAAGACTGTAAGCCTATTGCCACTCCTATGGAGATAGGTTTATGATTGAGTCTTCATGATGTTGGAGATGCATTTGATGCTGTCCTCTATCAACACGCTGTTGGATGCCTGATTTACTTATGCATTACTTGGCCAGATATTCAGTTTGCTGTCTCACAGATGAGCAAGTTTATGCATTGCCTAGGTGTCAAACATTGGCAGGCGGTTAAGTGCATCTTTCGTTACTTGATTGGTACTCGGCTACTTGGGTTGTTTTATCCCAAGGGGGGATCACTACCACCAGACTTGCATGCTTTTTCTGACTCAGACTGGGCTGGTTGCTATGACACTCATGTGTCCACTAGTGGCTTTTTCTTCATGCTTGGTAGCTCATGTATTTCTTGCTTGAGCAAGAAGCAGCCTAGTGTGGCCACTTCCAGTTGTGAGGTTGAGTATAGGGCAGCTTTCACAGCGATTGTTGAGTGCGTGTGGCTCAGACACCTTATGGCTGATTTGGGTGTTGGTCAGTCTTCTACCACCACCATCTTCACTGACAGTCAGAGCGCATTGGCAGTTGCGAGGAACCCTGTGTTCCATGCTCGCACTAAGCACATTGAGGTGCATTATCATTATGTCAAGGAGAGGTTCTCTATATGCCCACGTAGGAGAACATTGCAGACCTTTTCACAAAGGCTTTGCCTAGGAGAAGTTTGAAGCTTTCCGCAAAGCTTTGGGCTTACTTCCTTTTGTGGAGTGATTTCCACATAGCTTGGCACTCCCTTATGCATGACTGGCAGCTACTTGTTCACCGCATCACTCCCAGGGGGGATTTGTTGATATATTTAGGTAATGATGTGTGTTAACACTCTAGGACCGTCGGGGCACTTTTTTCCCCCTTTAGGAGGTTTTTTCCCCCGGATTGTATATACGCCTATTGCCCTAATGGGCTACTTATCTTTGTACATTCTCTAGTAATACACTCAGTATTGTGTGTTGTGCTCCAAGCTTCTTCTTCTTCCTTGTGCTGTTTGCGTGCTTCCGCAAACGTCTAACTCCAGCAGTGTTCTATAGCTCGTTGAAAATTTTATGAACCACACTAAGTGTGGCTAAAAGCTTAGGTGACTTGGATCAATGTAAGGTAGGTGAATCAGAGTTTTGCTACACGGTAGCAAAAAAGGTGCATGAAGGGACCTAGGTATTGGGTTCATTTCACTCTAGCATGAAAATATGAAGGATTCAATTCCATCATAGATAAGCGAGACAAATAACTCCATAAGGAGTATAAATACCATATAAAATTAGACCTATGACATGGCTAATGTAAAATTTATCCCAATTCTTTACCTTCTTTAAGCAAGACCATTCATATCAGTAAATTTATAGATGATGGAATCTCTTCAGAGGTATACTTTGCTTTGGAGTCCAAAGAATCCTTTTGGACTTATCCATTGTCTATGGCAAGAGGTCCTTGTCACCTAGACATTCATGCTGTGAATAGTATCCCGAGAACTTTTGTTATTCCAACTTGTTGCAATTAATCATGTCAACACTACTATAGCATATAATTTGAGTGCATCATCCATAAACCTTGCTATACTAATACAAACAAATCTAATCCTATTGACTCCAAAGGTTCAAGTTTCTATTCCTATCACCAATCACATCTATACCCACAAGTGCAACCAACACATGTCAACTTGTGCCAAGCTTATCTTTTGGAACAATGCCCATGAGAGATATGACAACACCACCTCAAAGTACTATATCTACCACATTCCCACAATGGCTAACACAGTTGCAAAATGTAGTTTTCCCTATAGGACAACAAGTGCCTCTAGTGCCATAAACCAATCCCGGTTTTCAAGGCTAGGCCCAACAACCTCAAATGACACAAAATAGTATTGCAAGCCCATATTTTGGAAGAAAGCATAGAACTTTGCAAGTGGCAAAATGTATGCTAGAGTATTGCAAAGGATAAGGTGACCCTAGAGCACATGAGTATGAGTTGAGAAAAGTGTTGCATGCAAAAAAAGTCCATGTTTTCTTTACTCAGTATGAGGAATTTAGACTCACCTTGAAAGGGATTGCCCTAGCACGGTTCCAATAACTAAGCATACATAATTTCCAAAATATTAATCAACTCTTGAAAGCTTTCACAGGTGAATTTGCTAAAATAGGAGTGAGGCATGGCACCTCAACAATGATAATAATCTTCAAACACGAAGGTAATGAGGACATGAGGTTAGTTACATACATGGCACTCCGCACAGAGGCTTCAGAATATGTAGAAAAATACAGTACACAGGGAGCACAAAGACAAACTTCTTAGGTCTTACAAATGCGATCGAACTTACAATCTGTGATTGACCAGGCCACTATATGTTTTATTAAAGAACATATACAAAGAAGTGTCCGGTGGCCTAGTGTAGCTCAAGTGTAAGGACCACCTCCTTTACTTGTCAATCCGCGGAGACGTGAGGACTGGTATGAAGACCATGAGCAAGTGAACGCACAAGTGTGTGAGTGAAAGGACACAAACATGCACACACATACACACACGTGCACAAGGTAAGATCAAAGAGATGAACAATGGAAGGACTTCGATTATAGAAGAAATCTAATACATGAGCTCATATCTCTAACAAGCTAACCCCAAAAATGAGCTCTCTAGCTCTTTTTATAGTTTTTTTGACTAGTTTTGGCCCTGTTCAGACCTAGTGTCCAACCTAGTTAAAAATTAGGTTCTAGGGCTTATTTGAGGGCTCAAACGGAGTCTAAAAATTATGAAAATTTGTAGGATGATACTTCTAATACTCCCCAAGCTCGAGGACTCCTTGGATTGAACAAAATAGAGCTAAAAGAAGGTGAAATCATATTTAAAACGGTTTGAGTGATCAAAATCACTGTTTTTGTAGGGGATTCTTTTGAACATTTGACATACACTTCTTGGAGCTCCCTACTTGCTCCCTCTTCTTGTGTGTCCACTTCTTTGATGTGCTTTTATGCTTGTCTTAGCAACATTTCCCAAATACAAGGAATTGAATTTCTTTATATTCCTTGACAAACATCATCGAGTAACTACATCAAGCTTAGTTTCACATATTCTCTTTAGCTCACCATAAGCAGTCATCTTCTCACCCAGTATACATACAAGGTTTGCAGGGTACCAAAACGACCCCTTGCAGATATCTCCTTGGATGCTCTTGTACATATAGTAGTCAAGCATCACTCAAGTTGCGGACCTTCAAGCTCCTTTCTCCTACCATGGTAAGGTGGAACAATATTTGTGGATGCCAAGTTCATGCCAAGTTCTTGACATCTACTAGATAAGGTAGCAATAATATCGTTTGCTAGCCAAAACACACTTCTATCAAAACTGATAAATGCCCAATAATCAACGGTTCCACCTCCAACTAAGCATGAATCATTCATGTTCCATGAGCCAAACCTTGGAACAAGCTCTCTCTTTTTTTTATTTTTTATTTTTTACTTTTTTAAACAATTTCACAAAACAAGAAGAAAGAGGTTAGTATCAATCAAAACAGTTGACATATGTCAATGTGCACTCATGCCTGGGACTCTCAATTGTGTCTATGCACGGCCGTGTAAGGTGGCCCTATATTACTGCATACTTTGGAAATGCATGACCTAAATGGTGCAGTGGCAACTCTTGTAAAGAATTAGATTCAAAATCTAATCTTTCATCCTCTTGTTGCTCTACTTGTTCTCCATAAACAGATGGAATGTCTTGGGGAAACTGATCATGCAGATCATCAATTTCAAGAATAGGAGGGGGATTATCCTTCTCCTTGGCCCATTTCTCTTCTTGTATTTCCTGCATGAACTCTTGAGAGTACTGTTGAATTGAAAGAGGTGCTCCATCATCTATGGAATCAGGAACATAAGCTTTCGCCGATGGTGAGATTTCTCTTTCAACAACTGGTTGAACCTGTGGAGGTAAAGAAACCTGCGCCTTGTTTACCAACTGCTCTAATCTTTCTAATAAGCCTTGGAAATGCAAATCCGATTTAACGATTGACTGATCTCGAGCATAGCATGAGCTAATTCTACAATTTTCATGCACATTTTTGTCCGTTCAATCTCTAAATTTACTCGAGGGTAACTCTTGTCTAGGCTTGTAGCTGTAGGCCCTTCTTGAAGACGAGCTTGGTAGGCCTTGAACATCATGTCCAAACCTTTTGGGGTTGGATATGCGATAACAGACCCCGGTTGTGGTTTATTTACCATGGGTGGTGGGGTGGGATGAGGTGGGGTGGATGCAGTTTCGACATGCGAGGGATTTTGAGAGGCGATAACTTATATTTTGCTTTTTGCATCTCTCAGGCTTTCTTCTAGTTCAGATAACTTTCTATTCCACTTGCGATTGGCCTTCTCTCTGGTATCCTTCCATGTTCTTGTTTTCCTCTTACTAGGCTCTCTTGATTCACTCGACTCTGATTGTTCAGCTGGTTTAGCCTGTTGACCTGCTTGTGCTCTAGTAACTACTTGTATAGGAGTCACAATATTGTTACTTGAACTTGAATCCACCACTAAGCCTACCACATTAATGGGTGTAACCTTGGGTGCGCTAGAGGGGTTTCTAGGATGATCTCTCGGGAGCTACAGTCAGGACAAAAACCTTGTATTGTGATGTTTTGTCCTTGCCCCAGAGTGGGTGAGTGGACATTCACGAATGAAATGGTCGCCTTGACATCGAAAACATGGTCCTCTAGGGGCTTTTGGTCTTATTTGTCTCAATTGGGGTCTAGGGTTTGGATTTGTATACATAACATTGGATTATTCTGGCTCCCAATTTTGTTCCATAAGTCGTGCCTCTTAGTGATAAGGATAAGTTTCACTATGCTCAGGTGACTCTATGTAATAAGCTTGTGGGCTATCTTCATAGGAGTAATCATAATTCTGAGCATGATAGTCATTCTCTAAGACCAATGGGGTCACTGGCACCAATGCTCTATTAATGTTCTCTTCTGCCCCTGCATACTTAATTGGAATCACATTGGTAGGAGCTGGAGGTTGGTTTCCTAGGAATGGTTGTGGCCTATATGGTGCCTGATATTGCTGTTGTGGTCTATAATATGGCTATTGGTATTGGTTCTGATACCTACCCTATTGGTAAGGTTGCTGATAAGTTTGTCTGACAGCGTGCCTATTGTAGGGACAATCTTGAGCCGTGTGGTTTGTGTACTTCCTCTCAATAGTGCAATATAGAGCATTCCTTTCTCTTATGTTTAGGTTTTGCATTGGGCATACGTTATCCATGTGGTCCCCTCCACAAGTATAACGTCGATTCAATGAGGTGACTCTTGGCATTTTCCTATTTTGGACTCCTAGCTTCTTGGCAATTTGATCGGCTATCTCATCTAATTCCGTGGAGTTTCTCAAAGTATGACTAGTAGAACTATCAAAATCCTTATAGAGTTTGGACAATCCTAGCTCCTCAACCAAGTTATCTTCTATGTTAATGCACATCCACACACACTCTTCTATGGATCTAGGCTCGTTCAAGTACACATATGATCTTAACTTTGTGCTTAGTAAGCCATATAAAAACAAGGTCACTTGTTTGGCAGGTGTGGGTACCTCTGGAACAGGGCATCTTTCTAAGTACTGTCTAAACCGTCTTCCTGCAAGTCACACTGTTTCTTGGAGTGTCTGCTTGAAGCTGCGGATCAAGGATGATGTATTATGCCTAATGCCACTCTTGGAGAACCCTACAATGAATTCTTCTAGCAGTTGAACTATGCTTCGATAATTACAGTTGTTCAATGGTTGAAACCAGGCAGTACCCTTGAGAGTCAAACCAAATGCTTCAAACTGGGTGAACAAGTCATCAACTTGTTTAGCTCTTAACACTTGTTTGAACTCGGCCACATGATCATTAGGATCTCTTGAACCATCAAAGTAATTTTTCATTGTCTTGACCACTTGAGAGGGTCTAAGGATCCTTGGGTACTCTCGAGGTCTAGGCAATGGAAAATCATGATCATCTCTTTGATGCCTATGTACTCTATGTCTCTCTCTTTCAGGTCTTTCACCCTCAAGTCTTGATTTGTCTCTAGCCACAGTGTGCGCAAAACTGACCTCAGGTCTCTCTCTAGCTCTTTCCCTCTGGTTTTCATGAGCCTAGGATGATCCTACTCCTTGGAGGCCATGGGAAACATTGGATCTTGGTAGAGGGAAAATCAATTCACTCTTCCAAGTATATGCATGTCTATCATGTTCTATTACCAAGAACATTTTCTCTGATGTGTTATCTAGGTAGAAAACTTTGCCTGGTGTCTCCGGATCCTTGAACTCGTAGATGATGACTATGCCCAATTGGCTAGGTTGATCTGGCTTGAATCTCCAAAAGGCTTCCTCCGTTTCTTTATTTAAGAATAGTTCTATGCTTTTGTTGTCTTGAGGGATCCAATCTCGAGGGATCACTCTAGTCAAAACTCACTTACCTCTAGGAGTCTTGGGTTCTCGTTCTACATCTCCTTTGTCTAGGTCTCCTATCTCATTCTTAGGAATGATATTTCCAAACTCATCTGTCCTATCTCGTAAATTAGTAACCACATACATAGATCCTTCCTTATCAATGTATGAACCCTCTTCAAACCTGACTACTGGGTATTCAAGTCCAACGGGTTGATCTGGATTTTTGAGTTGGACCACTGATCGCCTTAGCCCATCCTCATAGATGCGAGCACCTAATCGGTTGGTTGGAATATATTCCAACTATGTCTTATGGGACCTTCTGGTGTTTGTAAATAGGCAATTCCTGAGCCACCTGCACGTTTCCCCATGCTAAAAGGCATTTCTGAATCACTTGTGTCTGAACTTAGTACGTAAGGATAACCACTTAGTTGTTGTGCCCAAGACTTGGCTGTATGGTTGACACTAGACTCAGAAGATCTAATGCTTTGTCTATCCTTGCCTAGGTGTCTACTAGATCTCAGGTTCATAAGCCTTGCCTTTTAGTCCCAAAATTCCCCTTGGTATTGCTAAAATCCTTTGGAGCTCCCTTGGTTTCCTTATTCCACCTGAGGGTCAACCTCAAATTACTATATCTGAAAATCAATGCATTATTCTTATAAAAAATAGTTGGCATCGAGTGGGATTCGAAACGAGCTTTCCAACGAGCTATATAGCTCAAAAAATGGACTTTTGATGAAAAAGTTATGTCAAATCAAGCTTCTATGGGTCAAAACAGGCGAACAAGACCTATGAGAGAATCACGACTTTTGCAAATCAGGTAGCCAGAAAGTTATGTTCTTTTATCAGAGAATCACGATTCTCTCAAATTCTGCAATCCAAAGAATTGCGACTTTATCAAAATCTTCAAAGCAGAGAATTGCAAATTTCTCAAATCTCTAAGTCCAGGAAATCGCGACTTTCTTCCAAAAATTTGCGACTTTCTCAAAATGACCAAGTCCAGAGAATCGTGATTTTCTCCAAAAGAACCGTGAATTTCTCAAATCCAGAGAGTCGTGAATTTCTAGCAGAGAATCGTGAATTTCTTCCAGAGAATCGTGATTTTCTTCAAGAGAATCGTGATTTTCTCAAAATCACAAAGCCTAGGAAATCGCGACTTTTTTCTAGGAGATCGCAAATTCCTCAAATCTCCTTAAGTCTAGAGAATCGCAAATTTTTAACAAAGAATCGCAAATCTCTTCTAGATCGTGATTTTCTCAAAAATGTCTGTCCAGAGATTCGTGAATTTCTTGCAAAAAATCACGATTTTCTCAAATTCCTCTCAATCTAGAGAGTCGAGATTTTCTCCAATTTTTTTAGGCAATATATTTTTTTGAATTTTCCAGAGAATCGCGATTTTATAAGAAAGTCATGATTTTCTAAGTTTTTAGGTGGGAGTTCTGAATTTTCACACCGAGCCCCAAATGTGCAGAAAATCGTGAAAAACACAAGTGCATACACTCTCAAGAACTTCCTAGCTCTTTCTTGCACTCCCACACATGAGAAATGATGTGAAAATGGTGAAAATGCACTCAAAAATGAAAAAATTCTATGAAGATGAAGATGGTGATGATGAAGAAGGAGAAGAAAAATAAAAAAAATAATAGAAAATGACTATTTCTTACCTTCCAACGTCACAAATCCACGATCTTACCATCACAACACTCATCCTCGAAGCTCTGTCTCTGGCAACGACGCCAAACATTTGGTGTAGCTCAAACGTAAGCACCACCTCCTTTACTTTTCAATCCGCGGAGATGTGAGGACTGGTATGAAGACCATGAGCAAGTGAAGGCACAAGTGTGTGAGTGAAAGCACACAAACATGCACACACATACACACACACACATGCACACAAGGTAAGATCAAAGAGAGGAACAATGGAAGCACTTCGATTATAGAAGAAATCTAATACATGATCTCCAATCTCTAACAAGCTAACCCCAAAAACGAGCTCTCTAGATCTTTTTATAGTTTTTTGACTAATTAAGGAAACCTCACCATGACCCTCCTTATCAAACATAAAAGGCTTTATGCAAAAAACATAATGGCTATATCAATGACCACATGGATGTACATAAGTGGTATCCACAAAAGTGTATATGGTGTATATGTGCTCAATATATGCAACAAAATGACACTAAAAAGGCTAAATGCATAGTCCAAAAACTAGCCAACAACACCTGCAAGTGTCTGTCAACTATGATGTTTTCGGATAAAAAACCTGCATAAATTTGCAGCGGCTGGTCCCAGCAAAAGTGAAAACCTTTCGACAAAACTCTAGTTTTACGAGTGTGGCTGAAAACACAGCCCCAAACATTGATATTTATTGTTAGGGAAGTACAAAGAACAATGTTCTTGATGTTCTTGGACCTATGTGAAGAGAACTGTGTGAAAGTACTCTAAAATGGCTCCAAAAGACACCCTAAAGATGCTTCAAAAATAAGCTTTTGAAAGCAAAGAATGAAGCTTTGAGGGATCAAAACATGTTCAAGGTAATGTCAACCTTAGTCTTTCCCCTTCTTTAAACACCACAAGAGTGTAGCTTAGTGGCAAGAGATTGCCATGGTTAAGCGAGCTCTAGGGGGAAGAGTATTGGGATGGGTGACCTCCCCGGAAGTATTGGGACCTCTATCTTCCTTGATCATTGAGGTCCTCCCTCACACAGCCAATGGTGACTTCGGTGACTCGGATGACAAGGTATGCCAAGGTCTATGCCTTGGGTGCCACCTTAGTCATAAGCCTTGGGTGGGTGGGCAGGTGCTCGCTTTGCTTGCACAAAAGGAACAAATCTTTTGCATTGAAATGCTCTGATACCAGTGAAGTATTTCAATGGAAATGCACCATAGTCTGCTCTGCTTTTTGAGAGCTTCACTATGATATCCTGGGAGTAGAAAACTGAGCTCCTAGGGCTGCACATGATACTCTGCACAGAGGCTACAAAATATGCAAAAAAACACAGTATGCAGGGAGCACGAAGACAAACTTGTTAGTTCTTACAAATGTAGTCAAACTTACAATCTGTGACTCACCAAGCCACTATATGTTTTATTAAAGAACATATACAAAGAAGTGTCTAGTGGCCATTTGGCCTTTCACATGGACACTAACGGTAATATGGCTAAACTTGAGCACCTATGAATATGGTTATGAAAGTTACCTCTAGCTTTGCTAGGTAAGAAGAAATGGTGAAGGTAGCACCCTTGCAGACAATCACTAGAGCCCAATCCAAGGTTCAAAAGGAAGATAAAGGCAAAATTTTGCTTGATGAAATTAGTTCAGAGAGTGAGGAAGAAGAGCCTCCTAAGGACTCTCAACCCATAAAGTGGATTTGGAAGACTCAAAGGGGTAGGCAAGCTAAAAAATGGGAAAAGAGATGAGCTGAACTTGAGGATTTACTTAAAGGGGTAGGCAAGCTAAGAAACAGGAAATGAGATTGGGATCAACTATTAGAGCTGAAACGGAAGAATGAGGCCTAAACACAACATAGATCTCCCTTATCATCCCAAACATGAAATCATTGAGTAAGAAGTGACTTAACTCTTAATGAGTTAGTAAGTCCATAGTCATGGGTCGATACAGCTTCACACTTCCAATCACTACCTTCATATATTAGAGATGAGTAGCTTTTGAGTGAAAGAAAGATACATCTTTGAATTTAAGCCACCAGACCTAAGGAAAAGAAAAAGATGTAGAGTCACATATTCGTGAGATCCCTCTTGATAAAGTCAAAGATGATAGTAAAGATGATGAGGGTAACACATTTTTACCAATCAAATATAATGGTGTGACTACCAAAGATATTGTAGACTCAGGCACACGACTAGTCATTGTTACGCAAAGATATTGGGGAAAACAAAGTAAACGAGCATTATGCCCAAGTAGAATGTGCTTACAATTAGCTCACGAGAATATGGAGAGACCTCTAGGTGTTCTTTTCTTGACAGCATGCAATGTTGATTTTGAACACAGCATTGCCATTTGCAATTTTTTCGAATCAAGTAATATGAAATGCTCTTAGGATGGCCATTCTTGAGATAGTTGAAGTTGGTTCAAGATTGGGGAGGTAATACAACTTACATTTAGCATAATGGCATAACTACCAAGATCAATATGCAAACTAATGCTTATAGAGATTTGCCACCTCTTGAATAGTGAGTCATTCACGATGACGAGGACAAAATTACATACCAGACTCTAATCCACAAGAGGATGAGTTTGATTCTTTTGATTTGCCTCACATCTTTAGTGCCAATGAAGTTGTGATAAATGAGCAGACACTCACACATCATTACAACTAGGAAACCTATGACTTGGATCTCTTGATGGTGAGCATTGTTGAAGATCCAATAGTGGAGCTACTATGTTCATGATATGACAGACATTGATCCACAGGGATCATGACATTGGTCCATAGGGATCATTCTATGTGTGTGTGACTCTCCTCCCATCCATATGTACCCTCTTGTGTTCTAAAAATAACAATGGTCTGGAATAGTCTAGTGTCACCATGTGTAATTGGCCCTTGTCCCTCACACACATATAATGATCCCTATGGACCTGTCAAGTGCTATAGTCTAGTGCCACCATGTGTAATTGGCCCTTGTCCCTCACACACATAGAATGATCCCTATGGACCTGTCAATCCACATCAAACCAGAATAGAATCTATAAAAGTAAAACCAGGACCACAAAACCTTGGAAGAAACAAACCTCAAGTGGCTAAACAACATTGGCTACCCAAGTCTTTGGTTGCAGCATAAGGTGCACATAAACACATCTGGGTGCCCAAGAAATGGGTAACCCAATATGAGGGTTATCCTTGTAATCATGAGAAGAACTAAGCCTCCTAGAGAAAGACACTTCAAGAATACAAGCCACAACATAGTGAGCCATAGCTGATAGTTAAAGAGGTTTGGATACCCAACTCCATTAGAGCAACAAAGAATCATTACAATCAAGTATGAGTTCCCAAATCTATCCTCACAGCTCAATCTTCAAAACTCCCAAGGAAGCATAGGAACTCAAGGGAACATAAACAAAAGGAGGCTCATACAACAAAGAAAGGAAAACCACAAAAACAAAAACCTAGGACCAAACAAAAGTGGGTACCCAAAAAACCACAACCTCAACAAGAGAAGAAAACCACATGTATTATGTGGGTTTGGAAGAGATGTACCATTCCTCTTCCTGATCCCATAATCACTTCTTCATCAATCATAGAACAAAACAAACCACTGAACATTAAGGTAGGTGCACCAAGGATAAAAGCATTGCTTTTTGGTTGCTTAGGATTAGTGTGCACCTTAGGGACAAGAGATCCATACATCATCAAGCATAATATGTCCTATCTTTTGTATCATATGCTTCCTGAGGTCAATATAAAATTTTAAAAAAAGAAAAAAATGAATCCCATTCCCATAGATTAGGCAACCTCTTCATTGGACAACCCTTGAGCATATCACTTAAGATCTGTATCTTGTGCATATTTTTCAAATAAGTGCATCTAAAGTTGCATTCATAGGGCCACCTTACAAGGTCATGCATAAGAAACTATTGCTTGATACCCATGCACTGCACCAAGTAGTCCACCTATGACTAATTCCATAGTTCATCTCTTATAAATTTTCCTTTCATTTTTAAGTCATGGAAATAGCTTTATTTTCTTTTTTATTTATAACAAAGTGCATGACCCCTCAAACCTGATATAACTTATTTTTATTTTTACCATCCATTTTGTATTTTTTTTAAGTGTCACATCACTAAAAAACACCATCATTGGACAATATTTTATTTTCTTTCATCACATAGTTTATTTTGATTTTCAAGTATACACATAAAAGATATTCCAATTATCGAAAAATAGTCTCCAAAAGGCTACAATCTAACTTTTAAAGAAGTTTTGGGAGTGTTAACTACTATAATATGATGCTAATATTCAACACCTAAGAGTTTCACATGAATGATGACCATGCTCATCACATATGACACAAAGACATGTATCAAGGATGAAAAAAAATCAAGGAGAGGGGCATGTTGGAGGAAGCCCAAAAGTCGACCTAAAAATAGGTAAGTCAAAGTGTTCAAAGCTCAATCAAAGGATGAAGAATGCAATGAAAGGGAAGGGAAAGAATTAGAGTAAAGGCAAAAAGGGGTCTAATGATTTTTCCCATCTCAACTCCCTCCTCAAATTAGGTCTTTTCCCATATTTTAATTCAAAATACATGTAAAATTCTATCCTCAAATTAGGTTTTTCCCATTTTTATGTAAAAATACCTATTTTTGGCATATATTCTTATTTTTAACAATAAACGAATCCAAATTGTAAAAGTCCAATAGTGTTCGAGTTTCATGGCATGAGTAGAATATATATACCAAATTTTGTATTTTTCTAATACCCTTTTGACCTCCAAGTAGCCTATGGTATGTTTAAAGTTAGGTTGGACACTATAGTGTGAATTAGAGCTCTTAAAAAAGAGCTTTCATTTGTTGGGGTTATTTTTTGGAGTGCACTTAGAGAGCTAAAAACTCTTGTGAGCTTTGTACTAGAGTTTCACAATATAGTGAGATTTTTTGAGCCTCATATCTCTTGTGTACTCATGAGTGTGTGCATGTGTGCGTGCATGTATGCACCCATGTTATGCTTGCCTTACTCTTGTTGTAGCTGTTTGTGCTTATATCTCCTTGCATGCATGTCTTCATACCTACTGGCGAGTCGCTCCATGGATACAAAATTCTTCTTATTGTGTGCATGCTTGGATTATGATGATGGGACCTTATGTACACACACTCACGAGTAGGCAAGAGATATGATGCTCCAAAAAGCTTTTTGTATTGCAAAATTATAGTACAAAAGCTCACAAGAGTTTTCAAATCTCTAATCTCACTCGAAACAAGTAACCTTAAAAAATGAGAGATCTTTCAATTATATAGAATTATTAAGACCTTTGTCACTAGTGTCCAACTTAATGCCAAAAATAATGTCTAGAGGTTAATTGGAGGCTGAAAAGATATCAAATAATTAGGAAATTCAATGTGGCTATTCTATTCATGGCCTTGAAACTTGATTACTACTCAACTTTTACAAGATGGGCTCCATTATTGCTAAAAGTAGGAATTTATGCCAAAAATAAGCATTTTACATGTATTTTGGGTAAAAAATGGGAAAAAAACCTAATACGAGGAGGGTTTTGAAATGGAGAAATGGGTAGACCTCTTTCTCCTTTGCTTTCATGCTTGTGCTTTCCTTTTTTCACACTGATCCTTTAACGGCTTTGACTTCAAAATTTTTATGCTAACTTTTGAGCTTCATCCAACACATGGATATGGACTCGGCATGGATGCAAGCAGAGGGTCATGGATGTCTGAGGCATTCCAAAATTCATAAAAAAGGAACAAGGAAGCATCTTGAACCCCATTTATATTCTTTTGGCTTTCTAGTTATGTTGAGCACATGTTTGACATATTGAAGATTACACATGTGCATGTATTCAAGGATTATGGTTGTGCATGAAAAGAAAGCATACACAAAGCACTTGGATGTTTTGGGAGTCCATTATTTGGTATGATTGGACATGCATGGATGCATGTCACCTATGCATGTCAGTTATGATCCTTGTTTTCTTTTGGTTCTCATGTCATAAGGAATTTGTAACTGGAGTTTGATTACTTGGTGTATATCCATTTTCTACTTTCCATTATGTAAACGTTGGTAATGATTCAAGTTTCTAGAAGATACATGGATGCATTGCAAAGGCTTTTGTGGGTTGGCCTTGGTACGCATCGGTTGACTCTTCCTCATGCATAAGTGTCAGCCCATTGTTCACTACATCACTCCTAGGGGGATTTGTCAGTATATTTTGGTAGTGATGTGTGTGAGAACATTTAAGACCACCAAGAAACTTTGTTCCCTTTTTTTTGGGTTCCCCTTTGTTTATATGTCCATAACCCTATAGGGCTTCTTATCTTTGTACATTCTACACATAGTAATATACTATTTGTTGTGCTTTTAAGCTTCTTCTTCTTCGTAGTGTTGTTTGGGGCTTTTTTGATCCCCAAATTCCAACAAACATTGCCTACATATGTAAAATTTCCCTCTCCATCTTCCATTGTCACCACTACTTTCTTTGTGCTCTCCTTGTTATCACATAGTTTACCCATTCATGCTTCTATCTTAGGCATTTGAATAGCAATTTTCCATTCCACTTTGTATTCGGTGATGTGCTCTAGACATCCAAAATCTCTTATTTCATACTTTTCATCTTTACTTTCCTCTCTATTTCAAGCTCTTTTTTTATATGATATAGTGGGCAAGATCTTATCATTGGATTCCAAACATAGTTTTCAACGTTTGCTTCCTTGGAATACTCCTATTTAGTGTGAAATTTGGAATAAAAAATGATAGATTTGTTTCAAGTTCCTCAAAGTGTATATTCATTTGGTCTCCTCTAATATGGTTATAGTGAATAGATCATATTCATCATATCCTTCTCCAACAAAACACTCTATCTTAGTTTATTCATTTACTGATATGTAGAAAGGCTAGTAGCTTCATCCAACCATGGGCATATATGCTAGATCTTCAATGCCTTTGTCTAGACCTTTACATTCCCCATTATCACAATTTTCTTCTTATTTCATCCTTTTGAGTAGTTTGGGAAACCCATAAATTAGTATCCTAATTCATCCAGGATGCATTGCTATCATCTTCTTTCTACGATATGTCATCTTCATCTTGGTGAATTGCATTCCATTGTAGAGGTGGAATGGATCTATGTGTGTAAATATAAGGACTCAACACCCCAATCTTGGACCCCTTTTAGTTTTCTCATGAAAGGTCTACCAAGATTCGTCTCATAGTTTCTAGTCTTAGTAAACTAGTAGATTGATAGGACTAATATTAATTCATCTTGTGATCTCCTTGTGTTGCATATATGAGGACTAATCTAGCTTTGTAGCGATCAATTCTACCATCTGACTTCCTTTTAATGTTGTAAACCCACTTAGTACCAGTGGCCTTCTTACCTCTTGGCAATTCAGTTAACTCCCAAAGATTGCATTGCAACCATGCAATTCTTACCCCTCAAGTGAATAGAATCCAATTCAAATTGTATTGCACTCATGCAATTCAAATCATCACATGCATCCTCAAAAGTGAGTGGCTCTTCATTACATGCAATCGCAATAAGAGATTTATCCACAAAGTCACATGATGCATGGCAAGAGTTTGATCTTGTTCTACCAAGTAAAGGAGCACTCAATGTACTACCTTGCAATGTTTTTGGCAGCCATTTTGGCATAGATTGTGCATCCTTGATAGAAATGCATTCCTCATGTAATAGATCGTCAAAATGTACAACAAAAGTGGGATGAATATCGTGCTGAAGTTCAGCCATGTGTGGCTACAAAGTTTGCAAATTTTCATCCATGTTTGGCTGAACATTTTCAGCCATATTTGTTTGGAAAATTTCAGCCATGTTTCTTTATAAATTTTAGGAATTTTCAGCCATGTTTGGCTGGAATTTTTCAACCATATTTGGTTGAAAAATTTCAGCTCTTTGAACCTCATTTTGATGGCCTAGATGGCCATATTCAAACTCACCACTTTTAAAAAAGGGCATGCGTTATCAAACACATCTTGTGAGCTAATTTTTGGTTGAATTACATTGAAGTAAAGGTTGAGCTAAATTTTTAGTAAATACCATATATTAACTTATGATAGTTCTGCCTATCAATGGATGGTATAAGCGATAAGCTTTACTCTCTGTACTATATCCAACAAACATAAATTTCTTTGCCTTTTCATCAAGTTTGTGATGTTGTTGTGATGGCACAAGAGCATATGACAAACACTCAAATATGTGCATATGGCTAACCATTGGCTTCCACCCATTCAAGGCCTCATAAAGTGTGATGACTCTCAATGCTTTTGTAGGACAACAATTCAATACATAGTTTGCACACATGAATGTTTCCATCAAATACTTATATGGAAGATCCTTTCCTTTACCCAAACATCATGCCATCTCAACAAGTGTTCTATCATTTTGTTGAGGTGTATATGGCATTCTACATTAGTGCACAATACCTCTTTCAAAAGGAAAAGCATGAAATTCATGTGACATGTATTCACCACCACGATATGTGCAAAGAGTCAAACACTTATTGCCACAATGAATTTCAACCATAACTAAAAATATTAATACCTCATTCTTTGCTTTCATAGGATACACCCAAGTATGGCATGTTGCATCATCAATAAAGGCAACAAAGTATACATGCTTGCCAAAAGATGGTGTCTTGATTGAACCACATACATCATTATGAATAAGTTGCACCATTTTTAGGGAAGGAGAACAATGCATTTTTCCATGCACACAACCTTCACATGCATGTTTATTGATGGACTGAAGTGTTGGAAAACCGATAACCTTATCCTTCTTTTGCAAGTAAAAAGAATTACTGAAGTTCAAATAGCCAAAATGAGCATGCCATAACTCCATTTTAGTTATAGAAGAAGTATGTGTAAGAAAGGCATTTGAGGTAACTCTCTTATATGTATCCAAGTGATACATAAGCCATTGCATAATGCCCCCAACATCACAATAAGATCATTACAAGCCATTGCCTAATGCCCCCAACATCACAATAAGATCACTATTGCGGAAATCATGAACTATACATTTTTTTATCAACAAAGTGTAGATGGTCTGATAGTAGTAAGAATAGGGACCAAAATCAATATGTTCTTGATATCCGGTACATACAACGCATTCTTGAGAGTAATGATACCTACATTTTCCACCGTAAGCTGGACTTCCCCAACTCACATAAAAAGATAAGAAGCATTGTTTGCACATACAACATGTCCTTCCTTGGGTGCATCTTTCAAAGATGCAAAAACTCTTGCATGTACTGATATTCTTTGAAGCACCACTGTAGGAAAACCAATCTAAATTAGCATCATCCATAATCATACATGTAGAATGTGATGATGAATCATAATGACGTTTAACGACACATGCCCAAACATCTTGAGCAACATTAGCTTCATCATTCTTTGCATTAGATGTATTCTCAACAATAAACATGTGGATTCTTTCTTCTTTTCATGACACTTTGAAAGCTTTCTACATTCATCAATGGTATGTCCAACCTTTCAAAAATACTTGCATCTACTTCTTCTTTTGCATATCACCATCAAGAGAGGAGGAAGTAGAAGAGGAAGAGTAAGACTTTGGTATTGATGAACTCAAAGCTGAACCATACTTGCTTTTTCCCTTTTGTGTAATAGCAAGTGCTTTTCTTCCCTCAAGCAAACCACTTCTATTCACTCTTGATTGATCTTCTTGCAAAAGAAGAGACACAACCTCATCAAAAGTATAAATATTTGGATTTCCTTTTGCAAACAAATGAAGCATAGTAAAAAAGCTTAGTATTCTAGCAATCCTTTGAGTAGTCTAGAAATGAGTGATGCATCTGGAATGATCTCATCAGTGTTTGCCAATTTCTCTTTCAAATCCTTGATGCGTGTAACATAGAGGTCCACTGACTCATTTTTAGCAATACATACATCTTCAAGTTGCTTTCTCAAGTAAGGAACTCATTCTTCATTATGCATTGCATACAAAGAGGCAAGAGTATCCTAAGCTTTTCTTGAAGAAGTGCATGATCAGATGTGTGGAACAATATGTCGCTTCACAGAAAGGGAAACCAATGCATAAGCTTGACCATCCTTTCCACCCCATCTAAGTTTCTCTTGCATAGATGGAGAAGGCATAGTCACTATACCTTAAGAAGATGATGAATCTATGACAATAGGTTGCATAATAGAAGAATCTTCGGGTCTCTTGTCAACATTTGCCTCTATGTTTCATAGTTTCTTTGCAACAAGTGTTGGGGGATTAATCAACAACCCTTTGTAGCTTTTGAGGGTGGTAAGCCCTCACACGTTGTTTTCCATAGTGACCCAAATTCACTATATTAATTGTAACCCCAAATCTAAATGCGAAAAAATAATGAAACTTTCTAGAATGCATAGACATGCTCAACTTTTCCCAACACTTCAAAATACTTGAATTGGATACTACTACATGGAGATCCAACCTCTGTAAGATATAATAGCTGTCCTTGCTTCTTTGTGCCTATGTGTAGAGACACACCTTCACTATTTGCAACCTCACGTAGAACTCACTCAAAGAACAATAATGAAATGTACATGATGTTTAATAGACTCTATGAGAAATCAAACACAATTGGAATTCCTTCAAATGGATAATGGAATAAGGATATGCAACTAAAACAATATCGTGCAGGGAACTAGCACACTATATATAGAGGTAGTGAGCATCCTTCGACTTTTGAAGATTTATGTGGCTGATCCTCTTGTGCCACAAATCCAATTGGGCTATTTGCTTGCTGCCAAATGTCAAATAGATCATATGTGATGAGGGTGGTCTTAGCTCCATGGTGAATTAGCCTTCCTTTGTTCTTTTCTTTAGATATCAACTTGTAGATTGCCATGGATCTTCCACAAAGCATCCTTTGTTGTTGGAATTGACTACATAGCCTCTTTCCATTAGGGCAAAAAGTGATAAAAAAGGGCTATTGTGCTAATGACTGATTAAGAAAATCAACAAATAGGATCTTTCCATGTGTACAAAAATATAACATTCCTCTCTCTTTTAATCCTATAAAGAAAGGCTTCTTTTTAGTAGATATGCTCTAAAAGTGCCGCTAAGGCTATAATATTTCTTGTTTTCATACAAAAAATGGATATTTTGGCACACTAAACAATGCAAATCTTTCTTTGAATTTTCAAAAGAAAGAAGATTTTTGAGGATAGAAAATATTTTTTGTTTCTCAAAATTCTATCATTTTTCATTCACACTTGATACATCAAATCAAAAGTTTGTGAGTCTTTGTTTTCCACATGTACATCAAGGTTTTTTGTCTATAAGAACTCATGAAGTTTGTGAGTCTTGGTTTTCCACTTTGAACATTCTCTATTATTTCTTTGAGTGTTTGAATGGCTTCTTTTTCTCGTCATCCTTCCAATATTGTAACCTCATGTCAGGTTTTTTATCTCACTCACTTTATGGGAACCTTTGCAACTAAGAAGCATAGTCACCCTATCATTTGCATTTTCAATCGTATTGTAAGTGAAGTTTTGTTATGATCTTTTAATAATTTTCAATTGTTTTTGTTTTACAAGATATTTGTTTTTGTATTGCAAATAATTTCACTTCCAATGCTCAAGATTGGTAACCTGTTGAAGTTTTAATAGGAACATTCAAGAATATCCAAAATTAATGTATGCAGAAAAATTTGATACATTTTTCAATAGCATGCAATTATTTTTCTATTTTGCAAAATATTAGGCACCATCAGGGAGGAATGCATATGGAGATCTTGTACATCTTCTTGCTCTTTTCATCTCTTCATTAGATTGGGAGTCTCCTAATCAATTGACAATTTCAAGTTTTCAGTGCAAGATGAAAATTGACATTGAAAGGTCAATATCACTAGGCCAACTTTCTCAAAGGATTAAGATTCAATGGTTTTTGCCTGTTCACATTTTTGTAATGTTTTAAAAACATGTTATTATTAAAAACAAAAACAATGTTGTTGAATAAGAGCGTTTCAATTTCATAGATTGATGATGTCTGAGGTAGGGAATGGGATAACAAAGAAGTTCAAAAACTATGCGACATGCTTTTATGTAGATTAGTACCAATTCTCTTTCAATTTCATATTAGATATCTCGACAATCTCTAGTGTTAGGATATGACTACAAAAGGTGGAAGAAAAAACTTGGAGACTGGATATCCTTGGATTTTGAAGAGAAATATCCAAAATTTGAATTAGAATTACTAATGCATCCAGATTTTTAACCTAGGAAAGTAATAGCCACTACAAATTGGAGACTCAAAAATGTTAGGGAGCTTTTAGAGTACCTTGATGAGGTTTCACACAATTCATATTCTCAATTTATGGTGCAGTGGTAAACATTAGATTAGAGAAAACAATATCTTGCATTACTTGCCTGCCACCTAAAGTGATAAAGTTCCAACCTTTGACATGTAATGATCACCCTTGCCCATTTTTTTCCACAAGAAATGATAATATTTCATCTTGAATGAAAATACAGACAATGAGTGCTAAATATTTTTGTTACTTTTTTTTAATGTATTCAATGATCACACTGTTAAAATTCATAGAGGGTTTGTTTTACATTATTGGTAAGTGTCTATTGTTCAAAGAATTTCTCCTAGACAATAATTGGAAAGTTTCTATTGTTCAAAGACTTTCTTCTAGACAATAACATAGTGGCTTGGTAAGTTTTTACTTTTCAAAGACTCTCCTAGACAGCAACATGTAAAAACGAATATATATAGATGGATAAAGATGAAGGATAAAGATAAAGATGTACAGTTTCTCCATTTTAGTGATTAAGAAGTCTAGATATAGGATTTGACGGTGGGAATATTTCAAAATGGAAAAGTTTGGAGAAGATACAAGACATGAAAAATTCAAGTAGACACAACCAATTCAAGCGATAAAGGCAATCTAAAGTTTTTTGATTGTCCATATTGCTTGAATCGATCGTGTCCAAAAATGCAAGCTGTTGAGTGATCTCTGGTTTATTACATGACAAAAATCCATGATTACACATGTCTTACATTCAAATAAGCAAATTTACAACAAACGAGTGTTCTAAATGGAGAAGACTGATTCAAATGATAAGGGCCATCCAAAGTTCTCCGATTGCTTGAATCAATCATGTCGAATAATCAGTCATGTCGAATACTACAAGCTCTCGTGCTTTCATGTGTATTCCATGACATCAATCAATGGTTAACCACTTCTTACACACTAAAAAATCAAATATACATAAAGTAATTGGTTTTAATGTAGATGATTGATTCAAGCTATTAGGGCAATCCATGCTTTTTTGATGGCTCTTATCACTTGAATTAGTCGCATCTTGTTAATTCAACTCCAAGCATCGTTGACATGTCAAATTCATTACATTAAGAAATGAACAAACACTTTTTAACAACAAAAAGCAAATAACCACCATATACTTATTCTCTTTGGACATGAATAATTCAAGTGATTAGGGCCATTCAAGCTTCTTTGATGGACCTAACCATTTGAATCTAACATTTCCAAAGAAGTTTCAATATAAAGCACCCTTAATAGAATTCAAAAAGCAAAGAAATATATATATCACCTTGCACACCACAGTCTTCAACAAGCAATGAATTGTTTATTGCAAAAGAGGGTTAAAAAAGGAATGTGATGAAGAATATGGGGAATTGAGTGAGATAAGGGAGAGCATAAAAAAATGGTGCAAATGAAGTGAGGAGCTTAAATAGGGTCTCTGGGGTGTGTTGATTGTTGATGCCACATGGCATCATCTGATTGGTCCATCTCATCAAATTGTTGCAAATCCCAATATACGCTGCCACATGTCATCTCATTTGGATGTTGTTAATTTTTAGGTGCATGTTTCCACATGTTGCAATTTCATTCCTCCACCTCATTTGATTGTTGAAATTCTAGGGGCATCACCATGTGGCATGCTCTCATTCGTGCACGTGGATTGTCCAACGTCTCTTTTCCCCTATAAATATCAGGTCCCTTGTCTTTTTCTCATTTTGTACCTTCAACAATTTCATGCACCCATAGTCAACACTCATACACTTGAATTGTAGACACAACCAATTCAAGTGATAACACATGTTTGACCATCTTTGACTTTGCCCACCCCATTTTTATGACTATTATTTACTTCAAGTAAATATTGGCTTTGCTTTTTTATTTGGCTTGATCATTCATGTAGTGACAAGAATGAAGAAAGGAACCTTGATGAAGAGAAAGACACATCACTAGACATTTAGCTTTAGAAATATTCAAATATTGATGTTAAAGAAATTGTTGAAGAGATTAACCTTCAAGCAAAATTAGAAGAGGTTATTAATTTTGATGTGGTAACTTTTAAAGTAGATACAAACATTAGTCCCGTAGGTTAAGACCTAAAAAGTTGAATGAAGGAGACTGGGTACTTGTCTATGATAGCTCAGTAGATAAACAATCCAACATAAGATGTAAAGATCTCAAAAAAATCACTTGTTTGCCCAAACCTTCCATAGTTCATCTCTGGGAAGGACTTTATTCCTCTATATTGCATACAAGAGCTCTTCAATCTAAGAGAAGATTATTGCCTTTTAGCAATAGCTGAATGCGAATAAACTACAAAGAAATTTCTAAGCCTTGACTTGAGCTTGTCAAATGATGCCTAAAGATTCATCCAAAGCACTTTCTAGCTTTTATGAGAGAGTACTTGTGGAGAAGCCAACACTTTAAGCCAAATATTTTGATGAGTGATAGAAAGAGCTTAGAATTCACTCCTTTGGACAAGGATACTCATTTATGGAAGTTGCCGAAGACAAAGGAACAATAAGATTTGACATTGAAGAGTTGATTCAAGATGAGGATAAGATTAAGGTATGTCCAAAATCACTTCCTTTACAATTATGAATCATCTTTGGGACATGAACAATTCAAGCAAGCAGGCCCATTCAAGATTTTTTGATGAGCCTTATCGCTTGAATTGGTCATGTCCTAGATTCATTCCATGATTTTTTGTTTTTTCTCCTTATGAAATCCCCTTATTCCTCATATAGATAGATGTTGACATCAGATATAGGTGAACTTACCTTAGTTTGTAATGATTTTGATATACAACCGATTGAAGTGATTAGGCCCATCTAAGATTTTTCAATAAGCCTAATTGCTTGAATTAGTCATGTCCTAGATTCATTTCAAAATTGCATTTTTTATCATTTTCCATATACAACTCTCTTTTTCCTAATCATTCCATATGTATTTATCATATAAATAGGCCAAATATGGTTTTTTGTGATTTCAAGGAGCGATCGATTCAAATGATTAGACCCATCCAAGATCTTCCAATGAGCCTTATTGCTTGAATTGTTCGTGTCCCCGATTCATGTCATATTTTGAGTTTTTTGTCATTTTCTTTTACAATTTCCTTTTGCTTCATGACTTATTTTCCCAAATACGTATTGAACCTTACTTTGTTGGTGTTTTTGCAGTTATCTATATTAGATGAAGACAATTTTCTAAGCAGAGGAAAGGGCACAAGGAAAGCACTAGAGATAAAGGAAAAAAAAAGTAGATATACATTTAATTATTCACTATCTTCCAAAATTAAATCCAAATTTATTCTATCTTGTACATAAGCTTTACAATGAGGACCCTGATTTTGCACTATTTTCTATGAAGACCTTATCAAAATATATAGGCTATTCCTCATTTTTATTTAATGCATATAGGGTATTGCTGCTTGAGAGAACAAAAACATTCAAGACTTTCTGCTATGTCCCAAGGCTAAATGCTTCAAGAGCTGTTACTTTCTCTGCTATTCTAGCTATGCATTAGCTGTAGAGGTCTTATATGTAAAAATTATTGTTGGCTATAGGAGGAAAGAGTATCTCAAATACAAAGGAGATTTTCCAGAGTCAAGCTCATTCAAAAGACTCAAAGAAGAATAATGCCCTTTTATTTCATCAATTATATGGTGTCAAAAACTATAAATACATCCATATGTATATTCTTGTAAGGAAAATACAAAAAGATATTCCAAATCATTTTTGATACCATCTCTATTCTTGCAACTTCACATTAGTATGAAATGTCATCCTTCTTGTATTTAATCCATATATTGTCTTAAACGGAGTTTTCTTCATACAGTGATATTTTAAAGCCATGATGTGTATAGTTTTGGTCTGTTGCATGTGCTCCTTTGTATTTGTCTTCTAAATAACCATTCAAAAATCTCTTTAAGTGGATTACTTTTTGTCAATCCTCTGTTTTGCATATGAAGAAGCTTGTTTTTGCTTGATAATGAGGCTTTTCCATCCCTTGAGTGTTCCATGTGGCAAGTGTTCCCTTTTCTGGAAAGAATGGACCATGCAGAAAAAGAATATGTTGTAAAAACATAAAAATTAAGATTATGAGATATTTATTTGAAAAACTAAAGATGGAATGAATGATATCTTTAAAACTCACCAAGTATTAAGTTATGTATTTGACACTCCAAGAATCTGTGATGGTTTCTATATGCTCTATGATTGCCCTTTTGAAATCAATCACATACACATAAAAATTACTTGTTGCCTCATGATCTTTAAAAATTTATCTAATTTAAGCCACATATCTATTCTTTTCTTTGCTATTTTTGGATTGGTTTTTACATTTATTGTAACCTTGCATAATTCTTTCCAACAATTCCACATTGCATTTAGTTGTTTGCATCATTGTTGCTAAAAAATCTTATTGATTTTACACCTCCCATTGACACATCCTGTAGTACATCACTTCTATTGTGTGACATATCTGGATCTTTTCTTAGATGAACATCACCACCATGAAATCCCAATTCTAAAAGAAAAGATTCACATTTTTTAACATTTATCTGCAAGAGCTATAGGCTTGATGGAATATGCATAATCCAAGTGAAGATAAACAACTTGTCAATGATCCTTAACTCTCCATGCAATGTACATATGTGTAAATTTGTCAATTCTATTGGAATTATGGGATCATAAATCATGGAAGAAGATGAGAAATTATGTAGATTAACATTTTTTCTAAAAGCAGCTTCCCCAACCTCAGTTCTAGCTGTCCACCTTCTTGTACCTAGACTGTGCATGCAATATAAACAAGGGTACTTAGCTTGCATCCTTGATTATACCAAACATGCATTTAAAAGTATTTAAGTCTCCACTCAAATGCCACTCAATTTTAAACTTTCCATCGTGCTTAATAGTCAACAATTCTTCTGAATGTTGCCTTTGGATAACATTTGGAATGTTTTTCTGGAAGAACAACCACTTAAGTGTTTTATGATTCTCAAATGGAACTTGAGCACACCCAACCCACCATAACTCCATTTTTTATTATAATTTGGGAAATGGAGTATCCAGTTTACCAAGGCTATAGTCCAACACACTATTCATTAATTTTCTTTCCATCTTTTGAAGTCTTTTAATTTCAGCTTCATCAAGTTTTATTACAAATTTTGAAAGGCCACAACAAATTTTATTTGATATCATAGAACTGAACCATATATGTTTGAAGTCTTTTAATATCTATTCATATATTGTTAAACACATTGTAAGTGAAATATAAAGTTTTTTTTTCCTACCTCACAAGGCATGTTTCCATGAACATATTTATAGTCACCAAATATGGATGTGATGTTCTTATTCAAGCAAAGCCGATACTATCCTACATGATGAGATCTAGGCACTCCAAAGCCTTTTGCTTTATTAAATTTAAGAAATTTGCACCAAAATTTTGAAAACTCTTTCTAATCGCTCCAAACCATCACAAACCTTCTCAATTTGAGATCATTCTACAACAGATTCATTTCTTTCATGAGTTTTTGAAACATAAACCGTTTTAAGCATACATTCTCATCCAATTTAAATAGTTTTAAAACATCATAATGATTCATAATGTCATTACAAAAAATGTATGCACTCAAATTGCTCACCATGTTTAAACTTAGCACATTTGTTACATGATTTCTTGCAATTTTCATTCTCTTTTTCTTCTAGCTAGATTTTTTCATCAAATCTAAAAAGGCTTTATTCATTTTGAACGCATTCTCAATCCTTTGGAGGTTTCTTTCATTTGTTTAAAAGCTTCTAACTCAAAAATCAAATGCAACAACTTTTTTCTGGATCCTTTTGATGGAAATCCCTCTGATGTAATATAATTTGTAGATAGTTTATGTATTGCACATAGTTCTTTGACAAGTCCCAGAGCCTTGAACAATATCCACATAAACCATCATCACGATTCCCTAAAAATCTAATCAGATCATGAGGATATTTCCACTTACTGATCCCCATAGTGACTTTCCCATGAGGAAATCGCTAATAAAAAATCTCCAAGGTTGATAGGTTCCTTTCTCCAACTTCTCTATTTGGATAGCATGCTTAGCCATTGCTTAAGCTTCTATGCTTCCTAAGCTTCCCTTGAGTGTGATGGAGTAGCCAAAGTTAAAAAGGATTATCTTCTTATAGCTTCCTCCCTTGATATGTATTGAGGTGTTTGCTCCTAGCTCCAAAATCATTTTTGAAATTTGATGTAATTTGTAGGCTAGCTATAGGTCCTTTCCCAAAAATGCTCTCATATCACTATTGGGGATAAAAAAACCCTATGGATATAACTCAAAATATAAATGTGGAACAATAATGTAACTTTCCAACATCCAAGTAGGTGACACTCTCAACTATCCTCATCACTTTAAAACACTTGATTTGGATATGCCTACATGGAGAAAAACCAGCCTCTTCAAGATAGACTAGTTATCCTTGTTGTTGTCTGCCTATGTGTAGGGATACACCTGCACTATTTGCGACCTCACATAGAGCTCACTCAGAGAACAACCATGAAATTCATGTCAGCTTTAATAGACTTAACGAGCAATCAAACACAAGTGAGGTCACTTCAAATGGATAAGGCAAGGAGTTACAACAAAAATAGTATCATGATGGAAACTAGCCCATTGTATATAGAGGCATTGAGCAACGAATAACTATAGAGAAGTATAAGCTAACAAAATGACGAACTGAGTAGGGGGTTGCATGTAGCAACTTCCTTAGACTCTAAACAACTTAATAAGAGAGTAGAGGTCATGTACATTCACTTAGTACTTGGACTCATGCATATATAGGCTCTCAAAAAGTGCTCCTATAATTTCATAAGCATCTGCCAATCATCCACTTAATGTTTTGTTAAGTTATGACTTAGGAAAGTGGTTGGAACTTCTTGGTAGCTGAAATTCATGGTATTGAGCCTCGAAATGATAGTTTTGCATGTCATCCATGCGCTTGAGCCTTGAGCTAAGGTTTAAGCTTGATTTTTAACAACAAGAGCATGCTTCATCATGTAAAACCACATTAGATAGTTGGTCCCATCAAGTTCATCTTGGGCTTCAAACATGCCAAACAATCCATTGTTGCTTTCCATCACATCAAGTCACTCAAAAGTAACAAGATATGAACTTTGAAAAAACCAAAGTGCAACATAAAATACAGCTCACAAAATGTGGCTTCAAAAGGGGGTAAAACACTAGCATAACTGGTGGAAACGCTCTTGAAGTGTTGAACTTCATATATCTATGCTATGGAACTTATTCACACTATTAAAAGTACACGGGATGATGAGACAAAAAAGAAACACGTTGAGAAGGAGTTGAACTTGCTCTTATACCAATGTTTGGTGTGTGCATGAATGAGGAAGCACGAATACAAGTACACACAAAGACCATCACTAGAAATAAAAAGTTCTCATCTAGACTCTCCATGTGAGACTCAATCTAACGAGTGTGATTAACCGATTTCCCTATTGTGTTTAGTAAGATAGTTTCATTCGTATCTAGGCAATGTATAGATAGATTCTTATTCTAGACTATTTCTCTAGGAACAAACTAGAGTTACTTCCTCTAAAGTAATAGACTCTATTTCTATAATAAAAATGCCTCCCTACTTCCTCTAAAGTAATAGTTTGTATATCTTTGTAAGAAAAACACCCCTATTTAAATGGAGCCTTTTCCAATTTTCCTTTCACTTAAGGAAAAATATCATGAATTCATTTTTCCCACTCTTCCATAAATGAGAACACATACATGAGTTCTAAATTTTTCCTTCCTAAACAATGAAGAATCAAACTCCCATAGAAAGGAAACTACATCAAAGAGTAACGTAAACGAATTTCTAAGTAGAGATAGAGATCTACTTCTAAAATCTCAACTAAAAGATCTCTTGACTAAGAGATGTTGACTTAAATCTTGTAGATTTAGTGAATTACTATGTGGATTTAGGGAATGAAAAATTCACTACTCTTGGAACATTGAGATTGAAATCATTTGAAGTCTTATACTGGGACACCTTAACTTACATTCAAATACCACCAATTAATGGATGGGCACAAGAGAAGACATGCACTAGAACAATTTGTAGGAAAAACCCAAATAAGGATCCAATGTATGACTCTAGGGCACTACAATACAATTAGATAGTGGATGTATGACTTGGCTAACCAAGTCAAGTTTATAGTCTCACCAGCACCTCCTTATGGGGTAGTTAGAGGGGACATCTAGAATACAAGTGCTCTATGGTAGGGTTGTGGGTATAGAGTCTCCTGAAAGGGGCATGGGATCTATTCTCTAGATTGGAGGATTCTCCCTTTTATAGGTTAAGATGTGAAAAATATTTGGAGAGGAATAAAAATATGAGGACTAGCCTAAGCCACCAAACTCAAAAAGGGAGTGGTGGCCAAAGGTCCAAGAAATTACATTGAGGTTAGCATTTTAGCGGTGGTCCTTTCCTAGACAATTACACTATGCCAAAGCTTCATGATGGCTAGAGGGACCCCCCATATATGTGCTCAAAGTGCTTATGAAGTTTTGAAGTAATTGTCCAAGTTTCCGTTCAAGAAGAGATGGCCACCTAGTATGGAAGAATAGTCACCCAAGGAATATGGCCAATCATGAATGATGCACAACCAGTGGCTATTGCAATGAGCTTCCTAGCATATAATGCTTTTTCGATCAAGAAAACTCTCATTGCACTATAGATTGTCTCTGCATCTCCATTTCAATGAGTAATAATTGCACAAAAATACATCTTCTAGGACCCTTTCCTCCATTAGTCAAGTACAAATCATAGATAAGGATATGATTTTCCATAGCACGATTTGTGCTTTCATTGATTAAAAAAGAATAGAAAGGACTTGGATGTATATTTCCCAAAATTGTTTTCCTCAAATAGTCTCTTAAGGCAAACAACATATCCCTGCCTAATAATAGATTTACATATGATCTATACTCATCAAATGTAGGTATATTAGGCGTCCCTAGCTCTCTTTGCAACCTGCATTGACTTGGATACTTCTCTAATGGAAGTCCTCACATGCACAATAGTAAACAAGCTTCATGCATGTAAATATCTGCATTTTCTCAATATGGATAATATTCTCTATTCCATTCTCAAGAGTCCCCTTGACTTCAATACCAATTCTTTGTTTCGTGATACAAGCATGTATTGCAACTTTATGATCAATTGTCGTTGCATGATCATTCAATGTAGACAAAACAAAGCTTTTGGAATCCCCGTGGGTATATGTTGAAGCTCAAGGTCAAGGACAAAGCATGGAAGCGCATCAAGGAAGTGAACACATGAGAAGAAGGAGCAAGTAGGGAGCTCCAAGATTCACATGTCAAATTTTCAGAAGAAATCCCTATAAAAATAGTGATTTTTATCACTAAATATCATTGTAAATACCATTTTCAATTTTTACAGCTCCATTTTGTTCAAGCCAAGGAGTCCTTGAGCTTGAGGAGTATTAGATGTATCATACTACCAATTTTCATAATTTTTAGATTCCATTTGAGCCCCCAAATAAGCCCTAGAACCTAATTTTTAACTAGGCCGGACACTAGGTCTGGACAGGGCCAAAACCACTCAAAAACTATAAAAAGGGCTGGAGAGCTCATTTGTGGGGTTAGCTTGTTGTAGATTTCAGCTTTGTAAGAGAGCTCTTTGGTAATTGAAGCTTTCCATTGTTCCACTCTTTGCTCTTACCTTGTGCGCGTGTGTGTGTATGTGTGTGTGTATGTGTGTGCATGCTTGTGTGCTTTCACTCACGCACTTGTACACTTCACTTGCTCTTGGTCTTCATACTAGTCCTCACGTCTCCACGGATTGACATTTATGAGGTGTACCTCCTCACGTTGGTACTCACCATTGTGCTAGAGTGACACCAAATTTGGCGCCGTTGCCGGGGAGAGAGCTTGGAGGACGAGCGTGTGACGGTAAGACGTAGAGTAGCGACGTTGGAAGGTAAAAAATCACCATTTTCAGTTTAGTTTCTGAGTTTTTTCTTCTTCTTCATCTTCACCTTCATCATCATCTTCTTCCCTCTTCATATTCTCTGATTTTTTTCATTTTCGCCTACATCTTCACCTCCTTTTTCACTTGCGGCTATGAGGAACAAGTGCGGAGGCTGTTCAGAGCAGAAACGCTGAAGAAACATTCTTGGAAAACCTCTCAAACTCCAAAAATTTGATTCAGTATCGCGCGGGCTGAAGCGACCTGCGTCTGGTATCGCGACAGTGGTTGTGTGACTTTGGAGCTAGATTTTGCATCTACACTCTGATAGAAGTGACAAGGAGGAAATAAGGTACACATATTTGCAAAAAATTTTGAATTTGGGTGTGAAAATCTCCAAGTATCGTGTCCGGTTGAGTTGTGGTATCGCAATACCAGAACTCCCGTGTATCGCGACACTTGTTGAGGTATCGTATCGTGCATGCCCACTTGAGGTATCGCGATACCATTCTGGTATCGTATCGTCAAGTGTTGGTATCGCGATCGCGGTCGCCCGGGGGGTATTGTATCGTGGTCCACCTGGTATCGTATCGTCCATCCTTGGTATCGTATCGTTGATCGTGCAGTATCGTATCGTCGGCCAAGTTGGTATCATATCGCCTCTAATTTCAATATCGTATCGTTGACTGAGTGGTATCGTATTGCTTGCAAACTAGTATCGTATCGTCGGGTACTTATTTTGGTAACGCGATACCATTCTGGTATCGTGTCCTGAAGTTGGTATCGCGATCTTACCTTACCTAGCAGTATCGTATCGCCCACTTTCCCACGGGTATCGCGATACCATTCTGAGGTCGTATCGCCTTGGTCCTCTGGTATCGTATCGTCGAAGTTTTAGTATCGTATCGCCTACTCCCCAAGGTAGTATCGTGACACTTGAGATAGTATCGTATCGCCAAGACTAGTGGTATCGTATCGTTTCCTTACCAGGAAGGGTATCGCGATACCATTTTTGGTGTCGTATCGTGGCAAACCCTTGGTATCGTATCGTGATGTTGGTATCGCGATTTCAGTCATCCCGGTGGTATCGTATCATCTAAAGTGGTATCATGTAAGAAAGAGGTATCGTATCGTGGAGAATCTGGTATCGTCTCGTCTGTTCTGAGCTCCTAGAGTGATCCTGTTTCCCTGTCTTAACCCCAGAACCCTGAACTGGCATAACTTTCTCATACGAAATCCATTTGGAGTGATTTTGGTTTTGTTAGAAAGCTCGTGAGGAGTACAACAAAAACCAAAGGATTAATAGATAGGGTATTTTTAAGTTGACCCTTAGGTTGGACTAGGAAGCAAAGGGTTCCACAAGATTTTGAGCAATTCAAAGGACAATTGTGGACCTGCAAACAAGGCTTATGAACCTAAGCTCAAGATGATACCTAGGAAGAGATAGATAAAGTACCATATCACTTGAAACTAAGATCAACCACACAATCAAGTCAGGGACTCCCAACTCAGGGGTTAACTCTACGTGCTGAGTTCATAGACAAGTGAGTCAAAAATGTCACTTAACTGGGAGAGGCTCTTGGTTTCTGAAGACATGCATAGTTCCTTACCTAGGGAAGGTTTTATGTCTAGAGTGGAAGGCGAATATCGAATGTCTCTTCAGTATATATCCACTAACTTGCAAGGAATACCCATCTACCTTGATGGTCTACAGAGGACAGTGGCAAGAATGATAAACACCACAGAATTAGAAATAGTTCCAAGACCAGCTGTCAAGTATGAAGACGGAGTCTACATGGACAAGATGGGCGAGATATATGTAGTTACGGAAAGTCCTAGTCAGATTAATGAAAGAGGAGAGTTAGCTCGAGATCAGGAAACTACCTCGCAAAACCCATTTGAAACCCAACAAAGAACAAAAAATGTGACGTTAGGACGAATGAGCCAAGGTAGCATACCCGATAGACTACACGAACAATTCAACATGCCAAGAGTCAACCCCCACGGCCACTCTAGTCAGAGGATGGGAAATATGAATAGACCTACCTTTAGGACAGAACCGCCCCAAGGTGTCCCCATCATAACTCGATCCCCAGAACCCGACAGAAGACTGAGACCAATCCAATTGGCCAAATGTATGAGGAATCGTTACGATGGCACATGAGAACCCTATGACCACATTGCAGAATTCAAGCAGGTGTTGCGAGCAGAGCAAGTGGATGACTTTTTCATGCAATATGAATCCTTTGGGCTAACACTTACAGGAATAGCCTTAACTTGGTTTCAATCTCTGGATCCAAATTGCTTTGAACATATTGAACAATTCTTCCAAGAACTTATTTGGGAATTCACGAAGCGCGGGATCAAGCACAATTCGTCGTCCTTACTACATAGTTTCAAACAAGCTCCCAATGAGACAGTAAAAAATGCAGCACGAAGGTTTAAGCAATACGTAACCCGATGCCCTGTGACAGAGAGACCTTCTCAGCAAAAAATGATATCCCTATTTTTAGAAGGTCTAACCAATGGAACATTGAGAGTCTTAGTATACGTAAAACGACTGCAAACCCTAAGTCAGTGTCTTCAGGAGTGCATAGATTTGGAAGACAACTTAGCTGAGGATCTCAAAATCACACAGGATCCTATCAAATCAGAGGAGACAAGGAGCAAGGAAACTTCTAGTTTGAGTTATGTGGAGGAAGTGACAGAGTTGGTGGCCAAGAAATTAGGAGTACAAGGACAAAGGAACTACCAGAACTCCCCCTTGAGAATGCCAATGTTAGGAAGTTGCACACTTTGTGGTGGGGATCATCCATCTCATGTCTGCAACCAAGAAGCATTAGGATTATCACAACCTTACCCGTACGATAGACGATCAACTCAAGTGCCTAACATGTACTCTTATAGTGAGCCAAAGTACCCCAACTACAACAATGAAAACTATCTAATGAATAGACAGCCGCGACCATTTGTACCACCCCACTATAGACCATACGGGTACTCTCCTACAGAACAAGGAAGAGAAGTTCCTAGGTATAGCCCATGCCCAGAACCACGAGAAGCAACTAGACCATATGAACATGAAGGAAATAGCCAACCTCAATCTATGCCAAGACAAAAACCACCCCACACACTAGCTCCGACACAAGGGCAGAACATCACGATACAAGTTGTCTGTCTAGAGTGTGGCAAGGAACAGCTTTTGAGAGATTGTCCCGGACATCCCGCTAGTGTACCAAAGGTTACACCCATTAATGTTGTCGGCCTAGCAAGGGATTCAAGTTCTAGTAGTGATAATGTGGCTCCTATACACGCAGTTACTAGGGCACAAGCCTTACAGCAAAATAAACCAGCTGAGCAATCAGAGCCAAGTGAATCAGGAGAGCCTAGTAAGAGAAGAACAAGAACATGGAAGGATACTAGAGAGAAGGCCAATCGTAAGTGGACCAAAAAGTTGTCCGATCTAGAAGAAAGCCTGAAAGATGCAAAAACAAAAATAGAAGATATTGCCTCTCAAAGCCCCTCACAAGTCCAAACTCCATCCACATCACCTCATCCCCACTCACCAACCACGGTAAATGAACCACCACAACCGGGGTCTGTTCTTGCAGATCCAACCCCAGGACACTTGGACATGATGTTCAAAGCATACCAGGCTCGACTTCAAGAAGGGCCAACACCTGCAAACCTAGATAAGAGCTACCCTAGAGCAGATTTAGAGATTGAACGGACAAAAATGTGCATTAAAATGGTGGAACTAGCTCAAGCTATGTTCGAGGCCAATCAATCATTCAGTCAGACGAATGCTATTACACCGGGTTTGCACTTCCAGGGCTTACTAGATAGATTAGAGCAGTTGGTAAACAAGCCACAAGTTTCGTTACCTCCACAGGCTCAACTAACTATTGAAAGGGAAAGCTCATCACCAAAGAAAGTCTATGTTCCTGACTCCATAGATGAGAGAGAGCCTCTTTCAATTCAACAACACTCTCAAACGTTCTTGCGGGAAATACAAGAAGAGAAATGGGCCAAGGAGAAGGATAATCCTCCTCCTATCCTTGAGATTGATGACCTTCATGATCAGTTTCCACAAGACATTCCATCTACTTACGGAGAAGAAACAGTGCAACAAGAAGATGAACAGTTAGATTTTGAATCTAATTGTTTACAAGAGTTGCCACAGTTCACAGACCCATGGGAAACTGAATCTGTCCAGATTAGAGCTCCCACAATAGTGGTAAGAAATGAAGACTCGGTGATTCCAAGAAACACTGACGTCGTGAAGAACACTAAAGTTCAGTGTCATCTCACGGTAGAGGAGCTGCTCAAAGCAAAACCCGAGCTATGGAATCATGTGAAGGATCAAGTTCCTGAACTTGATTCCAAAATGCCAAAAGTAGGCTCTAAAGAGAAAGTTCCAGAGATACCTCTTGATAAAATTGGGGACATGTGTGAAGGTGAAGAAGGTAATACTTATCTTCCAATCACCTACCAAGGTTACACAACCAAAGCAATCATAGATTCAGGTGCTGGTGCTGCTATTGCAACCACCTCCCTGTGGAAGCGATGGGGCAAGCCCACATTAAAACCAACTAGAATGAAGCTTCAGATGGCTGACGGCCATGTGGAAAGACCTCTAGGATTGCTCGAAGGGATAACTCTAACCACCTGTGGAGTAGAGTTTGAGCACACATTTGCTATATGTAACTTTGAAAAAAATAATGTCTACGAGATGATCCTAGGAAGGCCCTTCCTACGACAACTGCAGGTGGTACAGGATTGGGGAACCAATTCCTTATACTTGCAACGCTTAGGGGTCACGACCAAGGTAAATTTGAAGGATTACACCTTCAGAGATGTTCCACCCCTACAGTGGAATCCTATCCACAAGGAGCAAGAAGATTCAGTCTCTCTGCATTCTAAAAGTTCATCTGATACATCTTGGATGCATGAGGATACTCATTTGTGGATGTGCAAGGTCGCAAAGGAAGAGGAAAAACGCTTAAAGGCTAGAGAAAAAGGAACTTCTCAAGGAGATAGACCAGTTAGAGACCCAGCCTATACGCCAATGATATTTCCAGATGAGGAATTTGAGCCTCATGGTTGGGCAGAAATCCTAGCCACCATGGACATTGCTGTCAATGAAGAACAATGGACACCTCATTGTGATGAGGAGGGATATGATATTTCAGTGTTCATGTGTCAGCCCTTGCTAGAAGAATGTGACCCTAGTGACTTCATAGAAAAAGAAGAGAACGATGATGATCTAGAGTCCATTGTGATGGATAGCTGCTTTAATTCAGAGGAGCACTATCTTGAAGACATAGGAGTATTTACGCAAAAAGAAGAAGAACCTCTCACAAGCATCAAAACGGTAAATTCAAAGGATGGGAGTGAAGGTAGTCAAAAGAAAAAGAAAAGAAAAGTAGTTAAACAAGGAGAGGAGGAGCAATTATTTGAAGTACCAGAAAATTTCAAGAAATATGAAGTGGAAGACCGAAAAATTTTGGTACGAATGCCCAAGAGAGAGGCCACGACAGGAGAAGCATATGATAACAAAGAAAAGACCAAAAAAGTTGTAGTCACCATTGAAGAAAATGAAGAGAGATGTACATACATAGGAGACGACCTAAGTAAAGAAGAGGAAGTAGAGTTGGTAGCTTTGTTAAGGGAATATAGGGATGTGTTTGCCTGGCACTATAGAGACTTGAAGGGAGTAGATCCGAAGGTTTGTTCTCATACGATCCCCATGATAGCAGATGCCAAGCCCACCAAACAGAAGCCCTACACATATAATGACACCTATGCAGCCAAAATAAAAGAAGAAATCGACAGATTGATTGAAGCCGGATTCATCTATGAAATTGAGCATACTGAATGGGTGTCCCCCGTTGTAGTGGTGCCCAAGAAGAATGGAAAGTTACGTGTGTGTATTAACCTTAAAAAAGTTAATGCCGCTACGATTAGAGACAGCTACCCACTTCCAATCACTGATCATTTATTGGAGCGTGTTGCAGGCAAGGAAGTTTATAGCTTCCTTGATGGATTTTCAGGTTACAACCAAGTAGCCATTGCCACAGAAGATCAACACAAAACGGCCTTTGCCACAGAGTGGGGAGTCTTTGCATTTCGTGTGATGCCATTTGGGCTGACTAATGCACCTGCAACCTTCCAAAGGCTCATGTGTCATGTCTTAAAGAGTTCTTGCGAAAAAGCTTAGAAGTATATGTGGACGATTTATGTGCTCATTCCCAAGAAAGGAGATGTCATATTCCTGAGCTCAGACAAATCTTCAATAAGTGTAGACAATACCGAGTGTGTCTGAACCCAAAAAAGTGACAGGGATGAAATTGTGCGGTCACAAAGCTATCAAATATTGGCAGGAAGCATGTATAAACAAGACACGGAAGGTGTTCTAGCTTGTTGTGTCGAGGATGATGAGCATAGTAGTTGGTTGCAACAAGCCCATGAAGGATTTCTAGGGAATCACTATTCAAAACAACGAACACTGCAAAATCTAAAACGTTTAGGAGTGTATTGGCCTAGTAGGGATAAAGAAATTCATGAGTGGATAAAGAATTGTCCGGTGTGCCAGAAGAGACCCCCAGTGGAGCATGCCACTCTTTATCATGTGTCATTAATCCCAGATTGGAGTGCTCCATTGGTTGAGTTCATGAGATCGGGAACATTACCCAATCAGGCTAGTCTTGCAAGAAAACGGAGCATGGAGCAAGAGGCTCAAGACTATGCCTTGGTAGGAGACAACTTATATCGAAGAGGCAAGGATGGTTACCTAAGACTGTGCGTTCATGAATCAGACTATTTGAAAGTCTTAGAAACTGCACACAGCGGTGCTGCAGGTGGACACTTTGGGCCTGACAGAGTAATTAAGACCATTTTATTCTCAGGACTTTGGTGGCCCACTCTTCATATGGATGCACATACCTATGTGAAGAAATGTGACACATGCCAACGAACACAATATCGGATTAGAAAAGATGAGATGCCTTTGAGACCAATGATGGGAGGACGTGCATTTTCGAAGTGGGGCATAGACTTTGTAGGTCCTATTAACCCCCCAGCCAGAAAATCCCATGCCGAGTACATTATTGTAGCCACGGATTATCTCACAAAGTGGGTAGAAGTCAAAGCCACAACAAAGAACGATGCTCAAACTACAGCTAAGTTCTTATTTGAGAATGTGTTCACTAGATACGGATTACCAATAGAGTTAGTAAGTGATAGAGGCACACACTTCTTGAATGATGTCATTGAAAATCTCCTCCAAGAGTTCTTGGTGATACATAAGAAGTCTGCCCCCTATCATCCACAAGCTAACGGACAAGCTGAGAGCACGAATAAGATCCTATGTAACGTATTGACAAAACTCGTAAATAACAAACGCTCTGATTGGGACAAACAACTTCATCATGTTGTTTGGGCCTACCGAGTTGCTTATAAAACGGTACTCAATGCCACCCCATTTCAGATGGTCTTCGGACAAAATGCTGTGCTACCATTGGATTTCCTAATCCCAACTTTAAAAGTAGCACAAGAGCATGATTGGAACGGACATGAGTTATCCTCGAGGATCTTTGATTTAGAACGCTTAGGTGAGACAAGGCTACGGGCAGCGGCAGGCATCTATGCTGCAAAGAAAAGGCAAAAAGCATACTTTGATGCACATATCAAGGATAAAGGCTTGGAAGAGGGAGACCTAGTGTTGGTTTATACACTAAAGTAACATGCCCGTAAATTGGAAAAAAGAGGATATGGACCCATGATCATTAATAGAATTTCCACTAGCGGTGCAGTTCAATTGGCCACACTAGAAGGCGATGTCTTACCAAACTATATCAGTGGTTGTCGAGTTAAGCTATATCAAGAACCTCTTACAGAGGAAATGCTAATGAGACTCAACACTGCTAAGAAGCGAAAAGAAGAGGAGTTAAGGGTTAGAGAAGAAGCACAAGCAGAGGCGAGAGAGCGCATCAGAAGAAATAAGTTACGACGATTAGGCCTAGAGGTCAACACAAAAGCTCCAAAATATCACATGGACATGTGCCAAAAATCGGACCTAACTGCTTCTCAAATAACTGATCGACGTCCATTTGTGACCATAGCAGTAGGGCAAGGGAAGAATGCAAAGACTGTGAGAGCATTAATTGACTCAGGTGCAGCAACTAGTGCAGTTAGACTTTCATACTGCCAAGACCTGCAATTGGACATCAAGCCCATAGAAGCCTATCTCATAGGATTGGGAGGTGTGGAAACCCCTTGTTTAGGCGAGGTGGAACTTCCCATCTACCTTCAAGATGTTCCAATGAAAGTCAAAATGCTAGTGTGTCATGATGCAGACCTTACAGAGCCACTTGTCCTAGGTCAAGATTGGATCTATGACCATGCAGTCAACTTGAACCTAAGAAGTCAACTTCTTCAAGTTTGGGTACATGAACAATGCATTACATTAGAATTAGGCAAGTGCATGCTCACAAATCCAAAGGTCACACATTCTCTGAGTTCTCCTGAAACTAATCTTCATAAAGAAAATTTTGTGTGTGTCACCGACCCTCTGACGCACAAGGACTCAATCATGAAAGCCAAAGCTCAAAGGCCAGCACACCTCCCTTCTCCTTCACATACTAATGCAAGTGTAACCCAACCAAGGAGGCAAGCAAAAATGACATCTGCTATATCAACTCGACAGACAGAGTTCAAGAAGAAAGAAGTGTTGGGCATGACACAGATCTGGGTAAAGAAAGGCGTACAACCATCGATGTTGCCTCAAGGACTCCCACCCAACCAGATCGACCATGACTACAGAAGGACCACGCACCTACGACAGGGTCAAGCACGAAGAATCCATCAAATTTGGGTACCGAAGCTATCAATGAAGGTCGACCACAATCAGGTACAAATTTGGGTGCCTAAAAAATTAGCTACAGCTCAACAAGGGCGATTACAGATGTGGGTACCCAAGAAGCTCTTACACGTACAAAGACCTATGCTCCCCACCATGCGAAAGGCCTCAACAAAGAAGCCAAGGAAAGCAAAGGGTAAGAACAGAGCACAAAGACCAAAGGAAGCTAAACTCAACCCCTCTACAAAAAAAGGTAGGCATTCACCCAGGATATGGGTTTGGAAGCCAAAAGCACAAGCAACATCCACAGAACCAAGGGGCCAACCACACTGGATACCAAAGTTTGGATAGCATCCAAAGAAGAACTGGCCTGAGGTGATCTCTACAGGGCCAAATACTATTCGGAAATGGGTTCCCATTAGGAGGATTACATCATTTCGAGATCCAATCGACACCTCCAAACAAAGAATGCATCAACTATGCGAGTAACATCGAAAGCCTCGACGTGCAGCAACCATGTGCCTTTGACATAACCTTGCCTTTTGCACCATTCAGGTCATGCATTTCCAAAGTATGCATCAATATAGGGCCACCTTACATGGCCATGCATAGACACAATTGAGAAATCCCAGGCACATGAGACACAACACAATTTTCACATGCAAAATATGTTATTGATACTAATATCTTTCTTCTTGTTTGATGCCATTGTTCCAAAAAAAAAAAAAAAGAGAGGCAAAGAAGAGGATTGTGCTTGACAATGCCCATCAGCGAACTTTCAGCAAGGACATCCATCAACAAAAAGAACAAGACGAGGGTCAAACACCATGCTGGAACTACAACACGAATAGATGAAGATCCACGGACCCTTCACCATGGTAAGCTGTGTATGCTTCAACAACACTATAACCATGATAGATTAGGAAACCTCTTCGTCAGCATACCCTTGAGCACTTAGCTCAAGACCCAACCTCTTGCACCATACTTCTTGCCATGCATTTTCCAAGTACGCATATGTAGGGCCTCATTACAAGGCCATGAACAAGGCACATATTTTGTTCAACCCATGCACTAATGCACTTACCCACCATTCATTATGGGTTACAAGGACTTGGCATGAAAACTATGAAAAGCCATCTTTGGAAGAACCAGACGACATCAAGATGACAACAACAAGCGCGAGGAAGCCATCACCACCGAGAGTTGCTCACAATCAACATTGACCACCTCCTTTGAGCAGCTAGCAGTTTTGGAAAACTTACAAATGCACCCCCCAGATGGAATCCAAGGCAGAAGTACGTACAAAGGGACTACAAACTGCAAGAGATAACAGTGGCAAAGTGAAGAACTAGACAAATGACCAGGATACATTGGGAAGAGGGACCGCCCCTATTGAACGTAACAAGACACTACCTCTCAATGTACTACATGGAACAACCACGACAACAAGGGTCTGTCAGGGACGACAGACTCAAGAGGGGGGGGAGTGTTGAAGCTCAAGGTCAAGGACAAAGCATGGAAGCGCATCAAGGAAGTGAACACATGAGAAGAAGGAGCAAGTAGGGAGCTCCAAGATTCACATGTCAAATTTTCAGAAGAAATCCCTATAAAAATAGTGATTTTTATCACTAAATATCATTGTAAATACCATTTTCAATTTTTACAGCTCCATTTTGTTCAAGCCAAGGATTCCTTGAGCTTGAGGAGTATTAGATGTATCATACTACCAATTTTCATAATTTTTAGATTCCATTTGAGCCCCCAAATAAGCCCTAGAACCTAATTTTTAACTAGGCCGGACACTAGGTCTGGACAGGGCCAAAACCACTCAAAAACTATAAAAAGGGCTGGAGAGCTCATTTGTGGGGTTAGCTTGTTGTAGATTTCAGCTTTGTAAGAGAGCTCTTTGGTAATTGAAGCTTTCCATTGTTCCACTCTTTGCTCTTACCTTGTGCGCGTGTGTGTGTATGTGTGTGCATGCTTGTGTGCTTTCACTCACGCACTTGTACACTTCACTTGCTCTTGGTCTTCATACCAGTCCTCACGTCTCCACGGATTGACATTTATGAGGTGTACCTCCTCACGTTGGTACTCACCATTGTGCTAGAGTGACAGTATAACCATTGAATTTTTTTGAATCCTCAGAATAGTGCCACCTAACCTAATGACTTCCTCATTTGTCATACACCTAACTAAATAGGCCCAAAGATGCAAAAGGATCCATCGATTGCATCACCTCCTTTTAGTCTTCTTAGGTCATAAACATGAGAAACATGATCACTTGCAACACTGAAGCTTACATCTATATTGCAAACCATAGCATTTACATGATCAATCACACTTATGTCTACATGCATATTAGATGCTTGTGCTTCTTGTGAAGAGGCAACTTCTATGTTTTGCAAATCACCAATTGTTCTTTGAATTATACACTTGAAGAAGAAAACATCCATCTTGGATTGTGACTTTCTCTTTTTAGTATAGTGGAGCACTATTTCTTCTCTATTTGCATCTCGCATTTGTATCAATAACCTAACACCTAAAATTTCTATCCTTGATGTTCTCCTTGTTAGTTTATTGATGGTGTCCTTGATGTTCCATCCAAGTATTCATCCACCTTCCCTAAGGTAGACCATCCTCCGCTAAGGTATTCATCACGTTCTACACATCCCTGAAAAGTCATGATCACCACCTATCAATGCTAAGCTTGTACTAAGAGCATGAATAGTTGATAAATTCAAATCTTTTACATATTAACTACTCAACCCTATAAGCCATCATCATCAAAGAGGAATTCAGCCAATTGTAAGTAGGCTAGGAGCACTTAGTACTAGAATGTGAATGATTCATCCATAAATAGCAATTTTCATGAACTAGTTTATGAGCAAACTATTTGCTTTGAATTAAAATTTTCTTAGTGACATTACAAAGCTCATAGAGTGTTTATTGAATTAACTTGAAGCTTATAAGGTGTATTAGACTCTACAAAAGAGAAAGAGTAGGCCCTCTTCTGGTTACCTGAACCAAACTTCAACTTTTTGAAGCACAAATTCCTATTACTCAAGCTTCTCCAAGTATTCATAGTGGTATAAGAGCTACATCAAGATGGGTGATGTTTTTCCTTAAGTGATTGAGAAGCTTAATAAGAACAACTATGATTCTTGGAAAATCAGAATGGAAGCCTACTTGCAAGGTAAAAATCTTTATGGAATTGTAGCAAGTGATGAAGTTATGCCTAATCTAAGATCCAAAGGAGGACCTACACAAGAAGAGATTGAGAAGCTTACACTTTGGTGTGCAAGAGATTCTCAAGCCAAGTCCTATATCCTCAAATATATCTCTGATTTCTTGTTACCACACATCATAGAATTCAAGACATCATAAGAAGCCTGGGATGCACTTGAGACCTTTTTTGCTAGCAGCAAGACTAGGGAGAACCATTTATGGAATGAGTTCAACCAAATGAAGAAGACACCAAAGAAAAAAATCATAGAGTTTGTCACTAAATTCAAGGAGGTTGCAAATCAATGGAGAGTTGATTGAAGAAGAGGCCATCATGAGGAAAATCGTAAATGAAATTAGGAATGACAAGCAATGGCAATCCTTCACAATAACCTATGATCTTATCATGGATGTCCAAACACCCGATTTCAACATATTTTTTGGACAACTCTTCAATCAAAAGGCCAACAACAACTTCAAGGAAGGTAAGTCTTATCAAGGTAACTATACAAGTTCTCCTTATGATAACAAAGATAGGAAGAACAAAGGAAAGAAGAAAGAAGATGACGATGAAGAAATCTCCCAAGCCAACTATGCAGGTAAGAGAAAGTGGAAAGGGAAGAAGAGAGGAGCAAAGCATGACAAGTCAAAAGGAAAAGAGGTTCAACCTTGTGCCATCTGTAAAAAGAACAACCACACCACTCAAAATTTTTGGTTCAATGGAAGGACTCAAAAGGGATGTGGTAAAGGTGGATTTGGCAACACAAGAGGCAGAGGTGGTCAAAATTACAACAATATGAATAGGAACTACAATATAATGGATTTCAAAAACTAATGTGAGGATCAATCACATGAATATTCATTACTCCTAATGAATATGATCATAAAGAAGGTAAAAAAGATGAGCATCTATTCTATAAAGATTCTAGTTGTTCAAACCATGTTGTAGGCAATGTTTCTCTTCTATCTGACTTGGAGAAACCAAAGCATAAGCATGAGGTATAGATAGGGGATGATACCAAGCACAATGTGGAAAATATTGGAAATGTCAAAGCTCCCAAGGGTAGGAAGAAAATTATTAGTAAGGTTCTCCATGTACCCACTATCACTAAAAACCTAATAAGTGTAGGCCAAGTAGTTGAAAAAAGCTTACAAGTTAGGTTCACCCAACATGGAACTTATGTGGAAGATCCATGTCAAGGCTTGAAGAAAATAGCTGGAGGTGAGATGCATGATAGACTCTTTACTTTTGAAGTAGGAGAAAACAAAAACATAGCTCTATTCAACTTTGGGTCTCAAACCCTAAGTAAGCTTGAAGTGTGGCATAAGAGACTTGCTCATGTGAATGAAAGAATGTTGAAGGATAAATTTAGGGACCAAAGTGTTCTAGGGCTGCCAAATATTTCAAAGCAACACATGATCAACAAATGTGATGCTTTTCAAATTGGGAAGGCACAAAGACAACATTTCAACCACAAAGGATACATCCACAAAAATCTCTTGGATCTAGTACACACAAATGTGTGGGGACCAAGTCAAGAACTTCATTGGAAGGCTCAAGGTAGTATGTATCTTTTTTACTTTATAAAAAATTAGAATGAATTGTTTGAATGCTTCAAAAATTACCTAGCACATGTGGAAAATCATACAAGTAGATCATTGAAGAAACTCAGATATGATGGAGGGAGAGAATATTTCTCCAAATAATTTGATGAGTGTTTGTAGGATAAATGCATCAAAAGGGATGTTACTACCAGGTAATCTCCTCAATTGAATGGTATTGTAGAAAGGGGGAACAAAACCCTAGTTGGATTAGCAAGGAATATGCTTGAAGAGAAGAAGCTACCACATTGTCTATGGGCGGAAGCTATTCTACTACGATGTATCATGTGAATAGACTTCCATATAAATCTCTTCAAGGTATGACTCCATATGAAGATTGTAATGGTAGAAAACCAAATGTAGGTCATTGCAAAGTTTTTCATTGTTTAGCATATCTATATGTACCTTCACAAATCAGAGGGAAATTGGATGAAAGGGCAACGAAGGCTGTGTTCATAGGTTATGATTCAACTCAAATGGGATACATGTTATACAATCCATCCAAAAAAAAATTTACCACAAGCAAGGATGTTGTATTTGAAGAAAATATGTCATGGTATGAAGAAGATAAACAGAAGGTAAACTTACCCTATGATCTTGAATCATATTTTCATCCATTAGGTAGCAAGCATGATACACAAGTACATGACTAAAGAAGTGAATAAAACGATGATCAAGATGAAAAGGAGAGAGATTACAAGCCTAGAAATCAAGAGGAAAAGCCAAGATACAGGAATGTGGAGAATGCTCCAAGCACACTCCAAGAAGGTCAACAAGGGAGAGAAAACAACTCAAAGGTATGGTTATGACTCTACCTTTGTAACCAAACACACTATCTATTTGAAGAAAGATTCAAGTTTAGAGGAACCTTCAACTTATGAAGAAGCTAAGAGTACCCAAAATTGGGAGAAGGCCATGAAAGAGGAGATAGAGGGTCTAGAGGAAATGGACACATGGGACTTAGTTCTAATGCAAACCAATAAGAAGGCAATAGGTTCTGATTGGATCTATAAATTGAAAAGAAATTTAGATGGATCAATTTGTAGGTACAAAATGAGGTTGGTTGCTAATGGATGTGCTCAAACATAGGGGATAGACTGTGAAGAAAGTTTCTCACTAGTTGCCAAGATGATCATCATCAAGACATTGCTTAGTATAGCAACTGCAAGAAATTGGAAGCTACTTCAACTTGATGAGAACAATGGTTTTCTCAATGGGTGGATCAATGAAGAGGTATACATTTCACAAGCCCCAGGGTTTGAAAACCCTAATTACCCTACTTATGTATGCAGGCTCAAAAAGGCATTCTATGGCTTGAAACAAGCTTTGAGAGCCTGGAACTTCAAATTGGTGACCTATCTACAAGATCAAGGTTTTGGATCAAGCAATGCAAATCCTTCTTTATTCATCAAGAAGGTTCATAATGAATTTATCTATTTATGTGTATATGTAGATGACACAATTAGGGTTATGACTTGAATGGAATAGAAAAGATCAAAAGACATATGCACAAGGAGTTCAAGATTAGTGACCTTTGAGAACTCACATTCTTCTTAGGTATGCAAGTCATATACGCAAATCAAGGGATGTACTTGACTCAAAGGAGGTACATTCAAGACTTACTTTTGAAGTTAAAGATGGATATGCAAAGCCAATAGGTACACCTTTGAAAATGAATCATAAAATTAGTTTTTACGAAGGTGAACAAATTAAAGACATAAATGAGTACCAAAGTCTTATAAGTAGCTTAATCCATGCTACACATACAATGCAAACATCTCATATAGTGTAGGAGTGTTAAGTCAATTCATGCACCCTCCAAGAAAACCACATTTGGATGTAGCTAAGAGAGTACTCAAGTACTTCAAAGGCACAATCAATGAAGGTATTTTCTGTCCGTACACATGAAATTTGGATCTCAAGTTATACTCAGATGCAGATTGGGCAGGATCCTAGGATGATAGGAAAAACACTTCACGTTTTTTAGAATTTTCAGGATCTAAGCTTGTATCATGGAGTTCCAAGAAGCAACCTACTATTGCACTATCCTAAACTAAAGTAGAATATAGAGGATTGACCATAGGAATTCAGGAAGAAATTTGGCTAAAGAAATTGTATGCAGACTTGGGACTTGTGAGTCCCAAAAATCACTTTTTTGGAGACAACATAAGCTCAATGCACTTAGCAGCAAATATTGTAAACCATGCAAGAACCAAACATATAGAAGCTCATTATTACTTCATTAAGGAGAACCTCATGGCAAAGGAAATTGATGTTTCTTTTCTTTCAACTGAGCTTTTAAGATCTCAGGGTCAATCTTTGCACATCCCTGAAAAGTCAGGGTCACCACCTATCAATGCTAAGTTGTAATTAGAGCATGGCTTGTTGATAAATTAAAATTTTGTAAATATTAGCTACTCAACCCTATAAGGCACCATTCTCTAAGAGGAAGTTAGCCAATTGTAATCAGGTTGGGAGCACTGAGTATTAGAAGTTGAACGATTCATCCATAAATAGCAAGTTTCATCAAGTAGTTTATGAGCAAACTATCTATTTTGAATTAAGCTTTTCTCAATGATATTACAAAGCACATAGAGTGTTTTATTGCATTAACTTGAATCTTTTAAGGTGCATTAGACTCTCCAAAAGAGGAAAAATAGGTCCCGTGCTACTAATCTGTGGATGATCAACAAAAAAGTGTAGTTTGTATGCTACTAATCTGGCATTCAAGTTGGTTGATATCTTTAAAAATATATCATAGTCCACTTCAAAAAAATCAATGAAAAAGGCTTATTCAAAAGATTATAAGTAAGGACTTGGTAAAAACATTAGTTGCAAGTAATATGCCATAATGGTTACTTGACTAGGTGTGATTGACACAAAAAAAATAAGAGGACCAACTCCTTGGTTTATGCCAATGAAGTTCAAAAATGTGTATTCTACACACTTAAAGATTTCAAAATTGTTAGGATCATGCTAAGTATCTTATTTTTAAGCTTGATTACTAAATCTCGGACATGAGCATGTCTTCCAAGTCAAAATTCTATGGTATGTATCATGTACTCTTCGGTAGGTAGGTAGTTATGCGATGGACTAGGAAGTAAAGGAAAATTAAGCCATTGCATATTGATGGTGCCTATCTACTGTGCTTCCCAATATTATGGCCACAATGTTCTTCAAGGAACTAGGAAAAAAGATGGATTGTCCTGTAATAGATAGGGTGCCTCTTGCTAGTGTACTCTCAAAGTTGAGTTCTTCTCCAAAAAATGCTTTCCCTAGACATGATCGGGTTCATTAAATTGTTCTTGTATATAAGTAAATGTTGTAGCTATAAATTTAAATCATAATCCCATTTTATGTGACCTTCTTTATGTATCTGCACATTTGTTGCTTCATTATATTATACGGTACATTAAATGGCTTCCTTATTTGATCAAGATCTTTACTTCATATCTTTGCTTCCTTCATCACTCATACCACTGCTCATCAAATTCTTATGTCAATCGAGGCACCAATAGTGCCCATTCTTTTTTATCTTGTTTTGCAATGTACAACATCAAGACTTCATGAGTAGCTTCTTCATGTTTCTCTTGTATTGGAGAATGAACAATGGGGGGAGAAAAAGGATGTACCTCAGTCTCCTTGGTAGCCACATTAGGATTGGGAAATACTAGTGTCCCCATGTTCGTTGTTTGAGTGATTTTCTCATTTTATAGCTTGATTATTTGTTCTTGAAGTTGCACTATGAGTTGATCTTTGTCTGCTACTTGGTTCTTTACTTTGTTTTAATTCATCTTCCATCTTCATTTTGCTTTCACATATTCATTTTACTTGTTTTTCGTCCTAACTGCAATGCTCTGCATACATATTGATGGAATTGTCCCAATTTTTCTTCAATTTAGTCGTGTCTTTTACATGTTTTTCTTCCAGCTATGTTTGGTGCAATTTATCTACCTCTAACTTTGAATTTATTCATCGTTTTTGTAAGTGTCCTTCTATTTCTTGGTTCAAGCGCAATGATGTCATGAAATCTTTGTTTTGGGTTCTAAGTGAATTTGCTTCTTCCATATAGACTTTTATATGTGATTCAATTAATTTTTCTCTATTAGTAACACATACATTTTTTGCTTCGATGAGTGAATGCAACTCTGCATTCTCTTTCTTTTTCTTCTCAAACTCTTGAGTCATCTGCTTCACCTTTGATTTCCAAGTGGCATTTTCAATCTTTAATTTGTCTATTTCGACCATGGCTTGTGCTAATTCTTCTTTTTCTTTCTCCAATCGAGCTTGTGACTTCATGAGTTGCTCTGATAATTTCTCACTCAATGTTTTAAATATATTTATCTCCACATGGGATTTTTCATACTCTCTATCTACTTCCATTAACTCTTGTTGAGTATCCATGGAAGTTTGTATCATATGTTTCACTACCAACTTCAATTGTGCCACATCCACATTCAACCATGTCTTCGAATCATTAGTGGTTCCTTCGTGTCAACTTTTTTTCCTTGGACCATGTGTACTGTCATGGTGAATGGTTGTCGGAATTGAAGTTGAACATTCTTTTGTTCTTCATGTTGCTTTGGAGTTACCTTTGAATTGCTGCCTACTGTTGGCAGTAGCCAGAGGCATAGAAGACGTAGAAGCATGTAAAGACAGAGCAGGGAGTCAGTCGAATCAATTTTTCAAAGATTTATATTTTATAAATACTTTTTAAAAACTCCAACAATGATTTTCATCACTTTTGTACCATATGTAACGTAGAAAAACCCTTTCTATAATTTATAGCTCCATTTTGTGCAAGCCGAGGAGTCCTCCAGCTTGAGGAGCTTAGGTAGAATGAGCATAGCAATTTTGGTTATTTTTAGACACCGTTTACCCTTTCAAATAGCATTTAGGACCTATTTTTTACCTATGCCGGTCACTAGATGTGAAACCGGTCAAAACTAGTCTAGAATCTATAAAAAGAGGTAGAGAGCTCATTTTTGAGGTTAGCTTGTTTGAGTAGAGAAGAGCTTAGAGCTATTTTGAGCTTGTAAGAGTGTTCTTGAGTAATACAATTGATTTCTCACCTTCCATTGTGTCTTGCTTGTCTCTTCGTTGTGTGTGTGTATGTGTGTGTGCATCTCTATGCTTCTCACCACTTCTTAACGTGGTTCTCACAATTGTGCTAGAGCAACACCAAATTTGGCGCCGTTCCCGGGGATCAAGTCTAGGATGAATGTGTGATGGTAAGAGTATAGCAAGAAGTGGCGTTGGAAGGTAAAAAATTCAGTTTTTGTTGTTGTTTTTAGTTAGTTTTTAGTGTTTTTCACCTCCCCCACACTCTATCTTCATCACTGCATCATCATCTTCAACTCCAAAAAAAAATCAGAAAATTCACCATATCCACCCATTCTCCTCATTTCCCCTCATTTGTGCATGCAAGAGAGAGAGAGAGAGTTTTTGTGCTTGCATGTGCTATTGAGTTTTTGAGTTCTCTTGCAGGTACAACACTCCAGAGCATCAGGAAAGCTGCAAAAAGGTAAAATTTCACTTTCTGTCAGAGATCTGCCGTAGGTGTCAGACCATCGCAATGGTCTGCCTACCTCGACATTTTTTGTATGCGAGATCACCAAGAGGTAGGTGACACTAACACTTGCACGGATCCACAAGCGCATTTGAAAAATCATCATTTTGGTGGACCATCGCAATTGGCTCAGACCATCGCGATTGTGTCACACCATCGCGATTGGCTCACGCCATCGCGACGGCTCGGCCGGACCATCGCGACGGTCTCACGCCATCGCGACAGTTCACTTGAACCATCGCGACGGTCCTTGACCATCACGACGATCTCGTCAACCCCACGCCATCATGATTGGCTCAGGCCATCGTGCCGACGCTGCCACGTGGCAAGCTAGACCCTCGCAATTGCTCACTAGTCACGCCATCGCGACTGTCCCAGGTACGCCATCGTGACGACTCAAAATCAGACCATCGCGATTGGCTCATGCCATCGCGCTCGTGACCATCGCGACGGTTCACTTGGACCATCGCGACGGTTCGCGTTGACCGTTGATTGACGCCATCGCGACGGTTCATTTTTGGACCATCGCGATCATTCATTCCAGACCATCGCGATCATTCATTCCAGACCATCGTGATAGTTCACATTCACGCCATCGCGATCATCCACTTTCAGACCATCGCGACTGTCCGCTCCTTTGGACCATCGCGATTGTGCCACGCGATCGCGACGGTCCCAAACCATCACGATTGTCCACCCCAAACGCCATTTTTAGGGTTTGATTTTTTGATCAATTTTGGGGCTATTTTTGGCAAATTTTTGTGTGATTAGACTCATAGGAGACCCTTAGCTCATATTTGGAGAAAAACCTGTTTGTCAGTTTTTACCCCCGAGAGCCTGAACGGTCATATCTTTTTCATCCGAAGTCCTTTTTTGAGCTTTATAGCTCGTTAGAAAGCTCTTTACGAGTACTACGTGACCTAGTGAATACGTTGATTTTTAGGTAAGCTAATTTGAGGTTGACCTAGTGTGGGACTAGAAAATCCAGGGGGCAGCACAAAAATTTAGGCAAAAGGGAAAGGACCTTTAAGGGTATATATACTCAAGTGCTTGATCATCCATTTGTGAAATTGGTCTAATATTGGATTTTTCTAGGTCTAGCAAGGGCAATCAAGGGCAAACAAAGCAAGGCAAAGCAAGGCAGTGAAGGACGCAAGGCTTGGGAAGCACGGCTTCTTGGGCATCAGAGCAACCACCAAGGCTGACTTGAGGTTGGAAGATTACTCAACCCCCTCAGTCAATTATTAGCTTAGGTTAAACGGTAGCATTGTGGATTAATGACGATAGGAACGCCTCAAGTGCAAGAGATTTAATTTTTCAAGTCCAAGACTAAAGTAAAGGTGTGTGAGACGAAAACCTAAAGGAAAAGAACTTAAGTCTGACGGAACGAGAACTCAAAAGTACCACAGAAAGTCGATTCCTGACGCATACATCTAGACAAGAACTTAGAGACATTGAAAAAGAACCAAGCAATTAAAAACAAGGAAAATTGACGATCAGAGTGTGCAAGGAAGAAAATTCATGAACCTTAGATCGGGCAAGTATATAGGTAATTCAGACCGACGAAGCCTTAGATCATCAGAAGCAAGCATAGGAACTACTGCACGATCGTGGGCTCAGCAATTGAATAGTAATTACCCCTACGAGAGCTCAGATACGAGTGAATCGGAAATGACATTTAGCACAGAAAGACCAAAAGGAGGGTCAAATGTAGCATATTTAGAAAAACCTGAAGGACCCTATAGAACTCAGTTAGAGTTTCTCCGAACCAACCGCTTAGGTGCTCACATCTATGAGGATGGTTTGTGAAGACAAGTGGTGCAAATGCACAACCCCAATCAACCCATTGGATTGGAACGTCCAGTGGTGAAATTTGAGAGAGAAGCATACATAGACAAAGAAGGAACGATGTACACCTTAAGTACTCAGCCAAACAATACAAATGAGTTTGGCGTAATTCAGTTAGAGTCGGAAGCTAAATTCCAAGGAAAAGAACCAGTAGCAGAAGAACCTAGGACACCTAGAGGGAAATCTGTACTGACACGAGTACTAGTTCCAGATTGGACCCCTCAGGATAACAAAAGCATAGAGGTATTCGTGAATAAAGAAACTGATGAAGCATTTTGGAGGTACAGAACGGAACAACCTAGTGAGGTAGGCTCCATCATAATCTACGAATTTAAGGACCCAGATACACCTGGAAAGGTTGTATACCTGGATGAAAATTCAGAAAGAGTATTTGTGGTACCAGAACACGCTAGAAATACCTACACATGGAGAGGTGATTTAGTATTCCCTCCATCTAGAACAAACGTAAACGCAAGCCAACAAGGGGCAGGAACATCATCCGCCCATGCTAATCAAAGAGAGAAAAATAAAGAGAGACCCGAAGTAAGTTTCAATCATCCCATAGGGAGAGATAGAACCACCATAGACACGGACAGAGTGGAAAGACAAAGAATGCCAGGTGGTAGAAATGATTTTCCTCTACCTAGACCACGTGAACACGCAAGAATATTAAGACCCACTCAACTAGTGAAATCCATGAAAAACTACTTTGACGGGACAAGAGATCCCTATGACCATGTCGCAGAATTCAAGCAAGTGCTACGAGCAAAACAAGTCGAAGATATGTTCACGCAATATAATGCGTTTGCGCTAATGTTAAAGAATACAGCTTTAACTTGGTTCCAACCATTGCAACAAAGGCAATTTAGAGACATCCATCACTTTTTAGAGTCATTCATTACTGAATTCTCTAAAAGCGGGATCAAGCATGACACGTCTTCGTTGATTCATAGTTTCAAACAGACCCCTCAGGAAACAGTTAGACTCGCAGGACGTAGGTTTAGACAATATGTTGAAAGATGTCCTATGCAAGAGCTACCCGCACAGGCCAAGCAAGTGTCACTGTTTTTAGATGGCCTGTTGAGCTCTAGACTACGCTCCTATGTATACTTGAAGGAACCCAAAACGCTAGAGCAGTGTGTAAGAATTTGTATAGACATTGAGGACAACTTAGGAGATGAGTTGGAACTCTCAAAAGTCTATAAGGACTCAGATTGTTCCTCTCTAGCATCCACAAAATTGTCTAGCTCGATAGAGGACCTAGCAGAAAAAGTGGCCCAAAAACTAGGAGTTTCCAGCAAACGGATGCCTAGAGTAGCGACAAACAAGCGTTGTTACACCTGTGGTGGTGATCATATGGCAAACGTGTGCCCCAATGCAACACAACCGCAAGCCAATCCTAGTGGCCAATACTGTACAATTGAGAGAAGATACACAAATCACACGACTCAAGACTGCCCATATAACAAACAAGCAGTGAGACAGAACTACCCACAAGCATACCCGCAGCCAGGTAGGTATCAAGGCCAATACAATGCTCAGCCTTATTACTATAGGCCTCCTCATAACTATCCATATCAGGCTCAACAAAGACCTCAACATGTTTTAGCTCAACAGCCACCCCCACCAACGAATGTCATCTCAGTTAAATATGCTACTGCAGAAGAGAACCTAAGTAGGGCCTTAGTGTCTTCTTCACCTTTGATCACAGAGAGTGACCCGAACTCAAACAGTTTTGACTCTACTCATGTAGATAGTCCAGCCGCATATTACACAGAGTCACCAAAACATGTGGAGACTTATCAATACGATAGTCCACCATTGGAACCTAGTTGGGAGCCCGACTACGCTCATGTGATGTACACAAACCCAAATCCACGGCCCCAATTGAGACAGCAAAGACCACAGGGCCCTAGAGGACCATGCTTTAGGTGCCAAGGAGATCACTTCATAAAGGATTGTCCACATCCTCCAATAGCAGGACAGTCACAGTACTATAACATACAAGGCTTTTGTGCCGACTGTGGTAAAGAACATATAATCAAAGATTGTCCTAAGAACCCCGCTAATGCTTCAAATGTGACACCCATCAACGTGATAGGTATTGTAAACAATGCAAATGGATCCAACCCTACATACGTGCCTATCCAAGCTATAACCAGAGCCCAGGCGCTCTTACAGAATCAATAGCCTAATGTGGAGAAAGTAGCCGGAACTAGTGAAGTTGTAGAATCTAGCAGTAAAAAGACGAAATCTTGGAAAGATTCTAGAGAAAGGATCAAGAGAAAGTGGAGTAAAAAAATAACGGAATTGGAAGGAAGTCTCAAGGAATCTAGAGCCAAAATCCTAGAATTGACTTCGCAAAAATTGAATCAAGAGAATCTAGCTCAAAAATCAGGATCAGTTTTAGCAGAACCCATACCTGAAAACCTAGACATGATGTTTCGTGCGTATCAAGCCAGATTAAAAGAAGGACCTCAAGTAGCAGAAATGAGTAAGAAGTACCCTCAAGCAGACCTAGAAATTGAGAGGACTAAGCTTTGCATGAAAATGGTAGAATTAGCACAAGCAATGTTCAAAGCCTCTAGATATCTTAATTGGAATAACATGGCAAAACTGGAATTACACTTTCAAGGATTAATGGAGAGACTAGAGTACTTGATTGATAGCAAAGAGAAAAAGAATCAGCATAGGAACCCTATTGCCTCGGAGACACAGGAAAGGAATGCACCAACCCTGTCTTAAGTACCCAACAGGGGAAGACAACATGTCTTCCATACACAGGCACTCACATGAATTTTTGAGAGAAATCCAAGAAGAGAAGTGGAGAAAAGAACAAGGAACCCATCCTCCTATTCAAGAAATAGATGACTTGTAGGAACAATTTCCCCAAGACATCCCCTCTATTTATGATGATGTAGAGGAAGAACAACTGAGTGAACACACGGGTTTTGAATCCAATTCTTTGCAAGAATTACCTCAGTTCACAGGACCTTGGGAAGCTAAGTCTATTAGTATGAGAGCACCCACGATAATAGTGAGGAATGAATAATCAGTAATCCCAAGAAACACGGAAGTAATCAAGAAAACCAAAGTACAATGTCACCTTACTCTAGAGGAATTGTTAAAGGTTAAACCAGAACTATGGAAGCATGTAGCAAATTAATTCCCTGAGCTTGCTACTACTCCCTCGCAGATAGGATCACATAAGAAGGTACTAGAGATACCCATAGAAAAGATCGGAGATGTAACCTTCCAAGAAGGTAACACTTATCTTCCAATAACCCATCAGGGCTACACCACGAAAGCCATCTTAAACTCAGGAGCCGAAGTAGCCATAGCTACCACCGCCTTATGGAAACGTTGGGGTAAGCTAGCATTGAGACCCGCCAGGATGAAGCTACAAATGGCTGACGGACACATAGAAAAACCATTAGGCTTACTAGAAGGCATATCTCTCACCACTTGTGGTGTGGAGTTTGAGCATACTTTTGCCATTTGTGATTTTGTGAAAAATCATGCTTATGAGATGATTTTAGGACGACCATTCATGTGTCAGTTGAAAATTGTACAAGATTGGGGAACTAATTCTTTGTACTTGCAACATTTAGGAGTGACTACTAAAGTCAATCTTAAAGACTATTCACATCAAGATGTACCCCCAATACAATGGAATACCATCCATAAGACACAGGTAGAAACGGAATCACTACACTCGCTGGAATCAGATCCCTCATGGTTGCATGAGGATACTCATTTATGGATGTGTAAAGTAGCCAAACAAGAGGAAGAACGATTAGAAGCCAAGACTTTAGGTGCAGAACAACATCCATGAACCCTTCAAGACCCAGCTTACGCACCTGTAGTATTTCCAGATGAAGAATTCGAACCCCATGGTTGGGAAGAAATCCTAGCAACCATGGATGTGGCCATCAATGAAGAACAATGGACACCCCACTGTGACGAGGATGGCTATGACATTTCAGTTTTCACGATAGAGCCAATCATGTGTGATTCAATTATAGAAGAATGCGAACCAAACACTGATGCATTTGAGGATGCAAGCGATTTTGATTTAGAGTCAATTATTATGGATCCTCCTTTTGCATCAGAGGAAGAATATGGTGTAGCTCAATGATGAGTAGCACCTCCTTTAATGTCAATCCGGGAAGACGTGAGGATGGTATGAAGACCTCGAGCAAGTGGCGGCACAAGTGCGTGAGTGAGAAGCACACAAGCATGCACACACATACACACACACGCGCACACACGGCAAGACAAAGAGAGAGAATCAATGGAGTTCTTTAGATTACTTTCAAAAGCTCTTACAAGTTCGTTTCAGTTACAATCTAACCTCAAAAATGAGCTCTCTAGCTCCTTTTATAGTTTTTGACTAGCTTTGGCCCTGTTCAGACCTAGTGTCCGGCCTAGTTAAAAATTAGGTTCCAGGGCTTATTTGAGGGCTCAAACGAGATCTAAAAAATATGAAAATTGGTACGATGGTACTTCTAATACTCCTCAAGCTTGAGGACTCCTCGGCTTGAACAAAATGGAGTTACTAAAAATGGATAATGGTATTTACAATGGTTTTTAGTGATGAAAATCAGTCTTTTTGTAGGGGATTCTTCTGAAAATTTGACATACACTTCTTGGAGCTCCCTAATTGCTCCCTTTCCTTGTGTGTCCACCTTTTGATGTGCTTCCATGTTTTGTCCTTGACTTTGAGCTTCAACACTCCCCCCCCTCTCGAGTCTGTCGTCCCTGACAGACCCTTGTTGGAAGGGCTGTTCTATGTAGTGCTTTGAGAGATGGTGTCCATCCGTTGTATGAGCGGGTTCCTTGGATTCCAGCAAGAATGTGTCATTGTGAGCTTTCAAAACTGCAAGTTGCTCAAAAGAGGTTGTCAAGAGTGATTTGGAGCAACTACTGGCTTCAATTTGCTTCCGAGATATGGATGTTGTTCCCATGACGTCCGCTAACTCTTCCAAAGATGATGTTGAGAGCAGTCATGCCAACTACTCATAGCGCATAATGAATGATGGGTAAGTGTGTTCGTGCCTGGGTTGAAAAAAGTATGTGCCTTGTGCAAGGCCTGGTAATGTAGCCCTACGCATGCTTACTTGGAAAATGCATTGGAAGAAGTATGGTGCGAAAATTGCGGGTCTTGAGCTAAGTGCTCAAGGGTATGCTGACGAAGAGGTTTCCTAAACTATCATGGTTATGGTGTTTCCAGAGTAAAGATACTTACCATGGAGAAGGTTGATGGATGTTTGTCTCTTCGTGTTGTACACTCGGCCTTTGGGATGGAACATTGTTGATGAATGTCCATGTTGATTGTCCACTAATGAGATCTTTTGAGTGGTGGATCCTCTCTCCTCATATGCAGGAGTCTTCTCCTCCAGAACTACCTTTTGCAGATATCTCCTTGGATGCTCTGGTACATGAAGTAGTTAAGCATCACTCAAGTTGTGGACCTTCAAGCTCTTCATTCCAGATAAGGCAGCAATAATCTCACTGCTGGCCGAGACACACTTCTATCCAAATTGATAAATGCCTAGTAATCAACAGTTCCACCTTCAACTAAGCATGACTCATTCATGTTTCATAAGCCAAACCTGGGAACAAGCTCTCTCCCGCTTTTCTTTCTCCCCCCTTTTTTTTTTTTTTTTTTTTTTTTTTTTTTTTGAGGAAAAGGATATCACAAAACAAGAACACAAAAGTTAGTATCAATAGAAATATTTGACATATGTCACCGTGCTCTTGTGCGTGGGATTCTCAGGTGTATCTATGCACGGCCGTGTAATGTGGCCCTATATTAATGCATACTTTGGAAATGCATGACCTGAATGGTGCAAAGGACAGGGTTGTGCAAGGAGCACATGGTTGTTGCTCGTTCGAGGCTTTTGATGTCATTTGTGGAGGTTGATGCCGACCTTGGTGGAGGTATCCATTGAGTCTCGAACTGATGTGATCCTCCTTATTGGAGTCCATTTTAGAACATCATTTGGCACTGTAGAGGTCACTTCAGGCGTCTTTCTCTTTGGATGCTTTCCGAACTGTGGTATCCAGTGTGGTTGACGCTTTGGTTCGGTGGAGACTACTTTCACTTTTGGCTTCCAAACCCATATCCTTTTTGCATGTCTTCTTACTAATGTTGAAGAGCTGATTTGATCTTCCTTTGGTCTCTGTACGTGGTTCTTACCCTTTTCCCTTTTTGGCTTCGTTATTGAAACCTTTTGCATGTGGGAGAACAAAGGTTGTTGTGGATGTAGGAGCTTCTTAGGTACCCACATCTGTAATTGCCCTTGTTGAGCTGCAGCTAACTTCTTAGGCACCCAAACTTGTTGGATACCTTGTGATTGAGCTTGTCTGAGCTGCTTCCTTCGTCTTCTGGCCTGGTTGGTTTGCATGGATGGAATTTGTGGGGGCAAGGTTGGTGGTTGCTCTCCTTTGCGTACCCATATCTGCTTCATCGATTGAGTTGTTCTGCTTCGCGCGTTCTTTTGGTCTCTCGTCCGGGGAGTCTTTAGTGATTGATCTGCCCTTAGTTGCTGCCTCCTTCTGGCCCTTGGAAAAGAAGGGAGTTCCTTTGCATCTCTGACTCCTTTTTTGCGAATATCATTCCTCTGCAACACATAGTTTTGGACAAGAACAACATGGTCATCTTCATGTGTATTCCTCGATGAACCAGGAGTCTGTGCCTTTCCTCGTTCCTTGAGTGCTCCATTGTCTAATTCTACTGTAACTCGACTACGATTGACCCAAACCTGGAGAAGTCCACTTCTTAGGTTTAGATTGACTGCTTGGTCATAGATCCAATCCTGACCCAAGACGAGAGGTTCAGTGAGATCCTCATCTTGACACACTAGTACTTTAACGGTCATTGCCTCCTCGTGAATGTAGAGGGGAAGTTCCACCTCGCCCATGCAAGGGGTTTCCACGCCTCCCAATCCTATGAGATATGCTTCCACAGGATTGACAGTCAACTGCAACTCGTGGCAGTAAGACAACTTAACAGCACTAGTGGCTGCGCCCGAGTCAATCAAGGCTCTTACAGTCCTTGCACTTTTTCCTTGTCCTATATCTAGGGTTACGAAAGGACGTCGATCAGTTATCCTAGGTGAGCTGGTTCCTGCGACTTCACACATTGCCATATGATATCCTTGATCTGCATAGTCATTTGTCCTAGGATGCTCTCTACCTTGCCTACGTAATTTCATCCTTCTAATGCGTTCTAAAGCTTCTGCTTGAGCTTCTTCTCGCACTCGCTTTTCTTCCTCTTTGCGTTTCTTAGCAGTGTTGAGTCGGCTAAGCATTTCCTCCGTGAGGGGTTCCTGATACAACTTGACTCTGCAACCGCTAATATAATTTGGGAGAACATCACCCTCTAATGTGGCCAATTGTACCGCTCCGCTTGTGGAGATCCTATTGATGATCATAGGTCCGTAGCCTCTCTTTTCTAGCTTCCTCGCGTGTTGTTTGAGTGTATAGACTAGGACTAGATCTCCTGCTTTCAAGCCTTTATCCTTCACGTGGGCATCGAAATATGCCTTCTGTCTCTTCTTGGCGGCATATATTCCTGCAGCGGCTCTTAGTCTTGTTTCCCCTAATCGTTCAAGGTCAAAGATCCTAGAAGAGAGTTCATGACCTGTCCATTCATACTCTTGTGCTACTCTCAATGTAGGAATCAGGAAGTCCAAGGGTAGCACGGCGTTTTGGCCGAATACCATCTGAAAGGGGGTGGCTTGGAATACCGTTTTGTAGGCAACTCGGTATGCCCAAACAGCATGGTGCAGCTGTTTGTCCCAATCAGAGCGTTTTGTGTTCACCAATTTTGTCAGTACATTGCATAAAATCTTATTAGTGCTCTCAGCTTGTCCATTAGCTTGAGGGTGATAAGGGGCAGACTTCTTGTGTATTACCAAGAATTCTTGGAGCAGATTTTCAATCACTTCGTTCAAGAAATGAGTGCCTCTATCACTTACAAGCTCTATGGGTAGCCCATATCTCGTGAATACATTCTCAAACAAGAATTTGGCAGTTGTTTGAGCATCGTTCTTGGTTGTAGCTTTTACCTCAACCCACTTGGTGAGATAATCTGTTGCCACAATGATGTATTCCGCATGAGAACCCTTAGCTGGGGGATTAATAGGACCTACGAAGTCTATTCCCCACTTAGAGAATGCACGTCCACCCATCATAGGTTTCAGTGGCATCTCATCTTTGCGTATAGGATACTGAGTCCTCTGACAGACATCACACCGTTTCACATAGGTATGTGCATCCATGTGAAGGGTAGGCCACCAGAAGCCCGCAAATAATATCGCCTTGATCACCCGATCTGGTCCAAAGTGTCCTCCTGCTACACCTTGGTGAGCTGTTTCCAAGATCTTAAGATACTCACTTTCATGGACACACAGTCTCAGGTAACCATCCTTACCGCGCTTGTATAGATTATCACCAATGAGTGAATAATCCTGGGCTTCTTGTTCTAAACGCCTTTTCCTAGCTAGAGTCATGTCTGGAGGGAATGTGTTTGTCCTCAGGAACGATGCTAGCGGTTCGCTCCAATCTGGCACAATGGATACTTGATAGAGAGTGGCATGTTCCACAGGTGGTTTAGTGCAACAGATTGGGCATTCCTTGCACAACTTTTGGACATCCGCTTCCATAGTTGGCCAGTGCACTCCGAATCTTTTTAGAGTCTGTAAAGTTCGTTGTTTTGAATGGTGTTGCTCTAATGCACCTACATGTGCTAATTGCAACCATTTAGCGTACTCATCCTCTTCTACGCAACAAGCCAAGATCCCTTGATCTGTGTGCTTGTACATGCTTCCGGCCATGATGTGATACTTTTGGGCTTTTACAACCTCTCTATTCCGTGTGTTTACCACTGGATGGTTAGGCCCGTATGTCAAGACTGGTACCAAAGGCTTAGCCCACTGCGGCACCACCTCCAAATTAAATAGGTAAGCATCAGGAAGGTCATCTGATACTCCTTGTGGGGCTTCTCCAGACGTGAGTCTAGAGAGATGATCGGCTCTCAAATGAGTCCTACCTTTCCTTACCACAACCTCAAATTCGTATTCCATTAGCAAGAGAAACCATCTTACTAATCTACCTGTATTGCATGGCTTGTTTACTAGGTACAACAATGCCTGATGATCAGTAAAAAATTTAAACTTATTTGCAAGCAAATAGTGTCTAAATTTTTTGACTGCATAAACCATGCCTAATCCTTCGCGCTCTGTAGTGGTGTAATTCCGTTCAGCCGCATTCAATTGTCTACTGGCATAGGCAATTGGAAGATCCATATTACCTTCACCAGTAGGTTGTGCGAGCACACATCCAATAGCATAATTGGATGCATCCACGTGAACATGGAATGGCTTATTCCAATCTGGTGTGGTCAAGATTGGTGCTGAACACAATCTTCGTTTAAGCTCTTGGAAGGAATTCTCACATTCATCCGTCCACTCAAAGTTTGTCAGAAGTCCGTACATGGGCTTTGCAATGACAGCATACATGTGTATAAATCGTCGATAATAACCACAATGCCCCATGAAAGCTTGTACTTCCTTGACATTCTTTGGCCTAGGTAGCTCTGCTATGGCTCTCACTTTTTCTTCATCGGTAGATATGCCATTCTTCGACACTATGTGTCCTAGAATCTTGCCTTGCCTGACCATAAAAACGCACTTCTCTGGGTTCAGGCAGACTTGATATTCTCTACATTTGTCAAAGATTTGTCTGAGTTCAGGAATATGGGTTTGTCTAACATTGGAATGAGCACAAAGATCATCAACATAGACTTCTAAACTCTTCCTCAGGAACTCCTTGAACACATGGCACATCAGCCTTTGGAAGGTAGCTGGTGCATTGGTAAGCCCAAATGGCATTACTCTAAAAGCAAAGATGCCCCATTCTGTGGCAAAGGCTGTCTTATGCTGATCCTCTGGAGCTATGGCTACTTGATTGTAACCCGAAAATCCATCGAGGAAGCTGTACACTTCCTTGCCTGCCACTCTTTCTAAGAGATGTTCTGTTATGGGAAGCGAATAGTTATCTCGAATTGTGGCTGCATTAACCTTTTTCAAGTTAATGCACACACGCAGTTTGCCATTCTTCTTGGGCACCACTACGATGGGGGACACCCATTCAGTGTGCTCGATTTCATAGATAAATCCAGCTTCAACCAATCCATCTATCTCTTCCTTGATCTTAGCAGCATAATTATCGTTATATGTATAAGGCTTTTGCTTAGAGGGTTTAGCATCTGAGGTCATGGGAATGGTGTGTGAGCATATCTCGGGGTCTACGCCTTTCAAATCCTTGTAACTCCAAGCGAATACATCTCTGTATTCTCTTAGCAAGGCAATTAATTCATGCTCTTCTTCTTCTGTCAGGTCATGGCCTATATACGTGCATCTCTCCTCTCCTTCTTCTAAGGCCACTACTATTTTCTTGGTAGTTTCTTTGTTATCATAGGCCTCTCCTACTTGTGCCTCTCGTTTAGGCATTCTTATCATTACTCTCCTGTCATCTATCTCATACTTCTTAAAATTTTCTGGGACCTCAAACAAAGATTCTTCCTCTTCTGGTGAGGCTTCTCTCTTCTTTCGCTTCTTCCCTTCTTCCTTCGGGCTCACATGTGTTGCTAATCTTACGTCATTTGTCAGCTCTCCATGCCTCTGGGGTTGAAATTCTACTTCATGGAAGTATTCTTCATCTGATGCAAATGGTGGGTCCATAATGATTGACTCTAGATCGGAGTCACTTGCGTCCTCAAATGCATCAGGGCTAGGTTCGCATTCTTCTAGAACTGCCTCTCCCATGATTGGCTCTATGGAGAAGACTGAAATATCATAGCCATCCTCATCACAGTGAGGTGTCCATTGTTCTTCGTTGATGGCTACGTCCATTGTTGCTAAGATTTCTGCCCAACCGTGAGGTTCAAAGTCTTCGTCTGGAAAAACTACAGGTGCATAGGCTGGGTCTTGGATTGATCTATAGGTTTCTTTCGCACCTACCTCTCTGGCTTTCTCTCTCTTCTCTTCTTCTACTGCTACCTTGCACATCCATAAGTGGGTGTCTTCATGCATCCATGAGGATCCAGACCCTATGGAATGCACCGATTCTGTATCATCTTTGGCTCTATGGATGGGATTCCATTGGATAGGAGGGACATCTCTATGAGAATAGTCCTTGAGATTGACTTTGGTTGTAACACCTAAGTGCTGCAGGTACAAAGAATTGGTCCCCCAATCCTGTACCACTTGCAACTGTCGCATGAATGGTCTTCCCAAAATCATCTCATAGGCATGATTTTTGCTGAAGTCACATATGGCAAAGGTATGTTCAAACTCGACACCACAAGTGGTGAGAGTTATTCCTTCTAGCAATCCTAGGGGTCTCTCTATGTGACCATCGGCCATCTGCAATTTCATCCTCGTTGGCCTGAGTGCTGGCTTGCCCCAACGCTTCCATAAGGAGGTGGTGGCAATTGCAACTCCTGCACCTGAGTCCAAAATTGCCTTCGTGGTGTAGTCCTGGTAGGTGATGGGAAGATAGGTGTTCCCTTCTTCACCTTCACACATATCCCCTATCTTATCCAAGGGAATTTCTGGCACTGTCCTATGGGATCCTACCCGGGAATGAGGTTTTGCAACTTCAGTTACTCGACTGGCTGCATATTGCCCCGCGTTTGGTCTATCCTCAGGCAGTTCTTTCAAAGTGAGATTGCGTTGCACCTTGGTGTTCGTTACTACCTCCGTGTTCCTTGGTATGACTGAGTCGTCGTTCCTTACCATGACTGTGGGTGCTCTCATACACGTGGATTTTGCTTCCCATGGGCCTGTGAAGTGGGGTAACTCTTGTATGGAATTAGATTCAAAGTCCAATCTCTCGTGAGATTGAGTACTCTCATGTTCCCCGTAGATGGATGGGATGTCTTGTGGGAATTGGTCGTGTGCATCGTCCACAAGTTCAAAAGGAGGGGCGACCTCGCTTTCGTTTTCCCATTTGTCTTCTTGAATCTCCCGTAGGAAGTCTGGTGCAAACCGATTCATAGAAGAAGAAGTGTCCGGCTCCGTAGAATTGGGCACATAAGCAACCTGGGAAGGAGGGCTTATTCTTCCGTTGGCTCTCTCCTTGCTCTCATAAATGGCTGGAGCACAAGCTTCTTGGGGAGGATTGCTTATTCTATTACTCTTCCGAACAGGCTCATACGCTCTCCGGGAAGGAATGTGGGTTACCTGTGGAGGTACATAAGCTTTCGAGGGAGGCTCCTGTGACCTTTGGGGAGGAAGATAGGCTCCTTGAGGAGGCACATGGGCTTCCTGAAGAGGCTGGCTTATCCGTTCTCTTGCCCTTTCCTTTCTTTGAGGGACAGGTTCCTTTTCTGATTGTGCAATTAGCCTTTCTATTCTTTCTAAGGAGGGGAAGTTGTCTGGTTTAGTGGAATTGGCTGCATAAACTTCCGATGGGGAATGGCTCAGGTTTTTGCTTGCTTTTTCTTTCTCCTGATTTTTTTCTTCCTTGTCAGATCTGGCAATTATCCTCTCTAACTTTTCTAGGAATCCATCCAAGTGTAATTGCGTCTTGGCTGAGCCCGAGTAATTGAAAAGGCGACTGGCTTCAAACATAGTCTGAGCCAATGCGACCATTTTCGCGCACAGTTTGGTTCTTTCTATCTCTAGGTCAGCTCTAGGATAGCACTTGTCATGATCCGTGACATTTGGCCCTTCTTGGATTCTGGCCTGATATGCTTTAAGCATCATGTTTAGGTCTTCAGGAGTGGGATCTGCTAGGACTGATCCTACTCTAGGGGGTGGTGGGATTTGATGAGGCGGTGGGGAAGGTGGTGAGTCGGATGGAGATGGGAGTGGTGGAGGCGGGGTGATGTGAGAGGGAGTTTGAGCTGTGAGTTCAGTTATCCTCGCTTTGGTTTCTCTTATGCTTTCCTCAAGCTCACTCATCTTTTTGGCCCATTGTCGTTTCATTCTTTCTCGACTATCTTTCCATGCTCTAGTCCTTTTCTTTGTTACGCTCTCGGTTTCACTAGCCTCTGGGCCCTTTTCCTTGCTTGTCTCTTGGTTTTGCTGCAATGCCTGAGCTCTAGTGACTACTTGCACTGGTGCAGTGGAAGTGACGCTTCCTGAGGGATCTACAACCAAACCGATCACATTGATAGGAGTGATTTTTGGCATATTATTGGGGTTCTTAGGGCAATCTCGTAAGAGATGTTCTTTTCCACAATCTTGGCAGAAACCTTGGATAGTCACTGACTGGGGTTGTGTAGGTGGAGGCAAGGGACAATCACGAATGAGATGATATCCTTGGCATCTGTAGCACGGTCCTCTTGGGAATGGAGGTCTTACTTGCCTAGGTTGAGGCCTGGGGTTGGGGTTTGCATACATGACGTTCGTGTAATCTGACTCCCAACTAGGTTCACTTGGTTCTTCACTATAGTAAGACTCACCATGTTCTGGAGACTGCATGTAGTAAGCCTGGGGACTATCGACATGTGTAGAATCAAAGCTATGGTCACTTGGGTCACTTTCTGAGATCAATGGGGTTACTGGTACAATGGCCCTATTCAGGTTTTCTTCTGCAACAGCATACTTTACTGGAATCACGTTAGCGGGGTTTGGGGGCTGTTGAGCTAGTACCGGTTGGGGTCTAGCATATTGTGGTGGTGGATTTTGGTTCTGGTATCGGCCTTGTTGGTAGGGTTGCGGATAGGGTTGCCTAACTGCCTGCTTGTTGTATGGGCAGTCTTGTGCGGTGTGATTGGTGTATCTCCGTTCTATGGTGCAGTACTGGCTACTAGGGTTTACTTGGGGTTGAGCCATAATGGGACAGACGTTCGCCATATGGTCACCACCGCATGTATAGCACCTTTTTATAGGAGCAAACCTTGGAATTTGTTTGCTAGTTACTCCTAATTTCTGGGCCACTTTTTCGCCCAGTTCCTCAATTGATGTGGCTTGTGTGGAAGATTGACTAGATGCACTATCTGAATCTTTGTAAATGTTGGACAGCTCTAGCTCTTCTCCTAGGTTGTCTTCAATGTCAATGCACATACGTACACACTCTTCTATAGTCCTAGGGTCTTTCAGATACACGTAGGATCTCAATTTTGGACTCAGCAATCCGTCAAGGAATAAGGCTACTTGTTTAGCAGATGTGGGTAGCTCCGAAATAGGGCACCTTTCAAGATATTGTCTAAATCTTCTTCCTGCAAGTCTCACAGTCTCTTGAGGGGTTTGCTTGAAGCTGTGGATCAGTGAGGAGGTGTTGTGTCTTATGCCACTCTTGGAGAACTCAATAATAAATGCTTCTAGGAGTTGGTCTATGCTCCTGAACTGGCGCTCATCCAATGGCTGAAACCACGTAAGCGCTGTGTTCCTAAGGGTTAGACCGAAGGCATTGTACTGCGTGAACAGATCCTCTACTTGTTCAGCTCTCAAGACTTGCTTGAACTCTGCCACATGATCATAGGGATCTCCTGTGCCGTCAAAGTAGTTCTTCATGGACTTAACTAGTTGGGTGGGTCTCAAAGTTCTTGTGTGCTCTCTAGACCTCGGCAGAGGGAATCCCTCTACATTTCTTTGGTTCCTGTGGGCTCTATGCATCTCAGGTTCTACCCTATTCGTCTCTGTTCTCGTTCTTTCTCTGCCCACGGAGTTGGCGAAACTTACTTCTGGTCTATCCCTACTTCTATCTCTTTGCGTACCATGAGCTTGGGAAGTTCCAGCCCCAGGGTGACCATAGGATACATTTGATCTTGGTTGGGGGAAAATAAATTCGCCCTTCCAAGTGTAGGCATGCCTATCATTTTCTGTCACCACAATGATCCGTTCTGAAGCATGATCTAGGTAGGTCACTCTGCCTGGGCTATCCGGATCCTTAAACTCATAGATCATGATTGTTCCTACATCAATTGGGTGATCCGGTTTATACCTCCAAAAGGCTTCGTCCGTTTCTCGATTGAGAAACAAATCTATGCACTTGTTATCTTGGGGAACCCACTCAGGCGTGATAATCCTAGTAAGAACTGATTTACCTCGAGGGGTTCTAGGTTCCACTCCCATGTTTCCTTGTTCCAAGTCACCTAAGTCCGCTTCTGAAATTACATTTCCAAATTCATCTGTCCTATCTGGATGACTGGTGACTACGTATATGGTTCCTTCCTTGTCCAGGTATGCACCATTTTCAAACTTGACAGCTGGGTGTTCTAGTCCAATGGATTGATCAGGGTTTTTAATCTGGACCACAGATCTTCCTAGGCCGTCCTCATAGATACTCGCACCTAATCGGTTGGTCCTAAGGTATTCCAACTGTGTTTTGTAAGGGCCTTCTACCCTGTACAAGTAAGGCACACCTGAACTTCCCGTAAGCCTGTCCATGCCTTGAGACATCTCTGACTCACTGGTATCAGAGCTAGGGTAATGAGAGTGGCGACTCAACTGCTGGGCCCAAGACCTTGCAGTGTGATTGACACTAGCCTCTGAAGACCTAAGGCTTTGTCTCTCTCTTACTAGGTGTCGTCCTGATCTAAGGTTCATATGCCTGACAGATTAGCCAAATTTTTTTTTTTTTTTTTTTTTTTGAGTACAACCTCGTTGCCGATCAATTGGTACCAGTCACTTGATTCTTTTTAGTTATTCCTCGTGTTTAAAGTCTTATCTGCTATTACGTCGTCCGGAATACTTGAATGTTCTTCGTACTTTCAGGTTGATCGTTCCACGTTAGGTTCTTTTCCTTTATGTTGTCGACAGTACAGTGATTAAGTTTTTAGCTTGAACTCGAGTTTTTAGGTAGTCTTCAACTTGACAGTGGCCTATCGTCGCCCTGACTTACTCCTACTTCTAATCGTTCTTAGCCTAAGCTAGGAATTGACGAAGAGGAGTTGAGAATATTCCGACCTTTCTCGCCGAACCTTGCTCTTTAGTGCTCGAGAAGTTGATTCTCAAGCGTGCGCCACACCCTTGCTTGGATACTCTCAGTTGCTTCTCAGTAGGCCTGCATAAATCCCAAGATTAGCTCCAAGTAGACCTTTCAATTGACAGACAATTTATTTCAGACACTTTGTTAATGACCCTTGTTCCCCCTTTTGCATTGTTAGAAATTTACTATGGAGCTCCCTTGGTGTTCCTACCCCTCAGTGTGTCAACTTCCAAATATCCTATCTGAAAATCAACGCGTTATTGTTATAAAAAACAGTTGAGGGTGTGTAGTATATGTCACGAGCTTTCCGACAAGCCCTAGAGCTCAGAAAATGGATTTCGTATGAAAAAGTTATGACCGTTCAGGGTTTAGGGGGTTAACTAGACAAACAGAACCTTTCGGGGGTTTTAATGCATTTTCTAAGGCCTTCGTAAGTAGATGAGTACATGAAAGTGCAAATATGCCCAAAATTTAGCCTAAATTTCCAAAAATTCACTCCTTAATTTTTTGCCAAAAATGCCTGTCTATCGCGATAGACGGTGTCTGTCGCGATAGACACAATCTATCGTGGGGGCTGTCTGTCGCGATAGACGGTGTCTGTCGCGATAGACGGTGTCTATCGTGAAATTCTGTCTGTCGCGATAGACGGTGTCTGTCGCGATAGACGGTATCTATCGTGGATTTCTGTCTGTCGCGATAGACGGTGTCTGTCGCGATAGACGGTATCTATCGTGGATTTCTGTCTGTCGCGATAGACGGTGTCTGTCGCGGATTTCTGTCTGTCGCGATAGACGGTGTCTGTCGCGATAGACAGAAAAAACGCAAATTTTTGAAAAACTTCTAGTGATCTAGAATGCCCTCAAGGTGTAGGTTACAGTGCTACTCATGCATTCACAAAATGTTAAGATTTTCTGTCTGTCGCGATAGACAGAGATCGTCGTCTCGGGAACTGTGCAGAGCCTGTCGTACCTGCGCACACTGCTGGGGATGATGGTACAGCAAAAAACCTGCAAAATAGCTCAAGAAACATGCAAAAACAGCGCATGCAAATTCGCTCTCTCGCTCTCTCTCACAAGTGAAATGAGGGAAATGAGGTGGAGATGGGGATATAGTCAAAAACTGAAATTTTTGCGATGATGGAGATGGAGGTGGGAGATGGGAATGATGATGATGGTGATGAAGATGGTGAAGAAAGTAAAAGAAAATCGATGAGAGTGAAGAAAATACCTACCACTCCAACGCGTCAACTCTACGTCTTACCATCACACGCTCGTCCTCAAAGCTCGATCCCCGGCAACGGCGCCAAAATTTGGTGTAGCTCAATGATGAGTAGCACCTCCTTTAATGTCAATCCGGGAAGACGTGAGGATGGTATGAAGACCTCGAGCAAGTGGCGGCACAAGTGCGTGAGTGAGAAGCACACAAGCATGCACACACATACACACACACGCGCACACACGGCAAGACAAAGAGAGAGAATCAATGGAGTTCTTTAGATTACTTTCAAAAGCTCTTACAAGTTCGTTTCAGTTACAATCTAACCTCAAAAATGAGCTCTCTAGCTCCTTTTATAGTTTTTGACTAGCTTTGGCCCTGTTCAGACCTAGTGTCCGGCCTAGTTAAAAATTAGGTTCCAGGGCTTATTTGAGGGCTCAAACGAGATCTAAAAAATATGAAAATTGGTACGATGGTACTTCTAATACTCCTCAAGCTCGAGGACTCCTCGGCTTGAACAAAATGGAGTTACTAAAAATGGATAATGGTATTTACAATGGTTTTTAGTGATGAAAATCAGTCTTTTTGTAGGGGATTCTTCTGAAAATTTGACATACACTTCTTGGAGCTCCCTAATTGCTCCCTTTCCTTGTGTGTCCACCTTTTGATGTGCTTCCATGTTTTGTCCTTGACTTTGAGCTTCAACATAATACTTCTACGAAGTAGAAACTCAGCCACAGAGACACGAAGAAATAATGAATGAGGTAAGGTTAGCTACACAAGTGACTGTCAAGAGTGAAGGAAAGAAAAGAAAGAAGAAAGAAACTATGTCAGAAGAGGAAGAATCTTCGTTTGAGGTTCCGGAGAACTTCAAGAAATATGAAATAGAAGATAGAAAAATCATGGTACGAATGCCTAACCGAAAAGCTGACGTTGGAGAAGTATATGATAACCGAGAGAAAACCCAAAAAATCATAGTGGCCATAGAAGGAGAAGAAGAGAAATGTACATACATAGGGCATGATTTGACAAATGAAGAAGAAGAAGAATTAGTTGCCCTATTGTGCGAATATAGAGATGTGTTCACATGGAGTTACAAAGACCTGAAAGGAGTAGATCCAGATATATGTTCCCATAGAATCCCTATGACTCCGGATGCAAAACCTACAAAACAGAAACCATACACGTACAATGATAACCACGCTGCAAAGATTAAAGAAGAAATAGATCGTTTGATAGAAGCAGGATTTATTTACGAAATTGAGCATACCGACTGGGTATCCCCCATTGTGGTTGTGCCCAAGAAGAATGGAAAATTGTGTGTGTGTATTAACCTTAAAAAAGTTAATGCCACCACCATTAGAGATAGTTATCCTCTGCCTATCACGGAACATTTATTGGAAAGAGTCGCAGGCAAGGAAGTTTACAGCTTTCTTGATGGATTTTTAGGCTATAATCAAGTAGCCATTGCTCCAAAAGATCAACACAAGACAGCTTTTGCCACAGAATGGGGCATTTTTGCATTTCGTGTGATGCCTTTTGGCTTAACAAATGCACCCGCCACTTTCCAGCGACTCATGTGTCATGTTTTCAAGGAATTCTTACACAAGAATTTGGAAGTCTATGTCGATGACTTATGTGCTCATTCGAATATCAGGCAGACGCATATCCCAGAATTAAGGCAAGTATTTGACAAATGTCGAGAATACTAGGTTTTTCTGAACCCAGAAAAATGCATTTTCATGGTCAGACAAGGAAAAATTCTAGGACACATTGTGTCAAAGAATGGAATTTCGACAGATGAAGAAAAAGTGAAAGTAATTGCAGATCTACCTAGACCAACCAATGTAAAAGAAGTATAGGCATTTATGGGCCATTGTGGTTATTATAGACGATTCACACACATGTATGCAATCATAGCCAAGCCTCTGTACTCTCTTTTGACCAAGTTTGAATGGACAGATGAGTGTGAGAATTCATTTAATGAACTTAAACGACGTTTGTGCTGAGCACCTATATTGACAACCCGGATTGGAGTAAGCCATTCCATGTACATGTGGATGCATCCAACTATGCCATAAGATGTGTGTTAGCACAACCCACGAATGAAGGTAATATAGATCTCCCCATAGCTTACGCGAGTAGACAGTTGAATGCAGCAGAAAGAAATTACACCACTACGGAACGAGAAGGATTAAGAATGATCTACACAGTAAAGAAATTCAGGCATTATTTGTTGGCAAACAAGTTCAAGTTCTTTACAGATCATCAAGCATTGTTGTACTTAGTCAATAAACCATGTAATACGGGAAGATTAATACGTTGGTTTCTATTACTCATGGAGTATGATTTTGAAGTAGTAGTTAGGAAAGGAAAGACACATCTTAGAGCTGACCACCTTTCAAGATTAGCCTCAAGAGAAGCTCCTCAAGGGATAGCAGATGAATTACCATATGCATATTTGTTTAACCTTGAGATAGCACTAGAATGGGCTAAGCGTATAGTCCCTATTCTCACATATGGACCTAAGAATCCTAGGATAAGGATCAAAGAAGGAGAGATCACCAAGTCACAGAGATATCAAATCATAGCAGGAAGTATATATAAACAAGATAATCAAAAGATTCTTGCTTGTTGTGTAGATGAATCGGAACATGCAAATTGGTTGCAATTAGCACACATAGGTGCATTAAAGCAACATCATTCGAAACATCGTACATTGCAGACTCTGCATAGACTAGGAGTATATGGCCCTCAATGGAAGCAGATGTCTACAAAATTGTGTAAAGAATGCCTTGTTTGTTGTGAAAGACCACATGTAGAACATGCTACATTATATCACGTCTCTCTCACACCAGACTAGAGTGAACCTTTAGTGACATACTTGAGGACGAAAACATTCCCTCAAGGAATGACTTTAGCACGACAACAAAGTCTAGAGCAGGAAGCTCAAGACTATTCACTTATTGGTGATAATCTATACAAACGAGGACAAGATGGATACCTAAGACAATGTGTTCATGAAAGTGATTATTTGAGTATATTAGAGACTACACACCAAGGTGTTGCAGGAGGTCATTTTGGACCCGATAGGATAATCAAAGCCATCCTCTTTGCAAGATTATGGTGGCCCACTCCTCACATGGATGCACATACCTATGTTAAGAGATGTGATGTGTGCCAAAGAACTCAATTTCCTACTCGCAGATATGAAATGCCATTGAAACCCATGATGGGAGGATATGCATTTTCTAAGTGGGGTATAGACTTTGTAGGACGCATTAACCCCCCTGCAAAAGGTACACATGCAGAATACATTATTGTCGCGACATATTATCTTACCAAATGGGTAGAGGCAAAAGCCACGAAAAAGAATGATGCACACACGACTGCAAAATTCTTATTTGAAAATGTCTTTACAAGATATGGATTGCCTATAGAGCTAGTGAGCGATCGAGGAACTCACTTTCTAAACCAGGTCATTGAATATTTGTTACAGGATTTTATGGTGATTCACAAGAAATCCGCACCATATCATCCTCAGGCCAATGGTCAGGCTGAAAGCACTAACAAGATCATTTGTAACGTAATGACGAAACTCGTGAACAACAAACGTTCAGATTGGGACAAACAGTTACACCACCATATGGAGTGGCCTACAAGACTGTACTCAATGCAACTCCCTTTCAGATGGTTTTTGGTCGGAATGTTGTGCTTCCTTTGGACTTCCTGATATCGACCCTTAAGGTTGCACAAGAACATTAGTGGACCGGCCATGAATTATCAACAAGAATAACAGACTTGGAACGATTAGGAGAAACTAGGCTGAAAGCAGCAACACGCATATACGCAGCAAAGAAGCGACAAAAAGCATATTTTGATGCACATGTGAAAGATAAAGGCTTGAAAGAAGGAGATTTAGTCCTAGTATATACGATGAAACAACATGCACGGAAGTTAGAAAAGCGAGGTTATGGACCTATGATCATTAACAAACTCTCGACAAGTGGAGCAGTACAATTAGCCACCTTAGAAGGAGATATAATGCCTAATTACATTAGTGGCTGTAGAGTCAGGCTATACCAAGAACCTCTTACTGAGGATATGCTTAGACGACTCACGTTGGCAAAGCAGCGTAAGGATGAAGAAAATAGAATACGAGCTGAAGCTCAGGCAGAAGCTATAGAACACATTAAGCGCATGAAGTTAAGAAGACAAGGACTAGGGAGAGAACATTATAACCATCTGGAAACATCACCCAGATACCCCATGGCCATGTGTCAAGCAAAGTCAAGTACACATCCTGGCATAGTGGACAGGAGACCATTCATTACAGTCAGGCTAGAGCACGGCAACCCTTGCCAAGAGCTCAGGGCTTTAATTGACTCAGGTGCTATGACTAGTGCAATTAGATGGTCCCACTATAAGGCTCAGGAATAGAAATGCGGCCAATTGAGGCATACCTCATAGGGCTAGGAGGCATGGAAACCCCTTGCATGGGTGAGGTGGACCTTCCTATCCTCATAAACGAAGTGACCTTGACAGTGAAATTACTAGTGTGTCATGATGAGGACCTAATAGAACCCCTAATCCTTGGCCAAGATTGGCTATACGATCACTCAGTGGACCTAAATCTTAGACAAGGCTCCTTACAGATTGGAACCTTAGATCAGAAGCGAGTGATACCGCTTGACTTCCCTAACAACATTCCGACTGAGGTATGTAACCCTAGACCATATGAACAACATGCGAAGGAAGACCGGAAGATCTTTGGTCAGATGAGTCACGTTACGTCTACACCAACCCACGTGGGCTTGGCGATGGACAATTGTCAATCAGAAGGACGTCAGGAGATTTTCCCTTGGGCTTCCTGCAAATTAGAAGGGGCAACCGCCCAACCGCTTGGACAAATGGGGACAATTGCAGGACAGATGGGGACGATCAACGGTCAGGTGGACTTCATCAGCGTCCACATGGGCAAAACACCCTGCAGTGCCCATCCTTCCACACTTACTGTGGGCTGGCCTAGATTAAAGATACAAAACGGAGCATTTCCTAATGGGTAGGTTTCGCAAGTGTTGGACCTCCCTTCTTTTCCAAAGCAGAGTGTCCATCCGACCTCTCAACCTCAACCACTAAGGAGTCAACCACGACGAAGGAACCTAGACCGACGACAATATCAGACGAGACAAGGAAGAAAGCTGCAGTATCAACACCACAGAGCAAGCGGCACAAGAAAAATATGGGTGCCAAAAGAACAGAAACCACTGACAGATTTCAACAACGCAGATGAAGCTCAGAAGAAGCCTCAGCAGAAGCAGAAGCAATGTCCAAAGCCTTTTTAACCTTCTTCTATGAGTACAAACAGTCGACAAATTTGGATCGCCAAGAAGTACCTTATGAACCAACCCACACCCACGCAGATTTGGGTACCCAAACAATGTATTATAGCTCAACCCTCAAGCCATGTAATATATAACCCTCAGAAATCTCTTCACCCTTTAACCCCACCACATCCGATCTCAACTTTTGTCCTCAGAAGAGACATTCCACCCGCTCAGAAACTCTTAGGAAGTGGATACCAAAACGTATCCAGAAGTCTTCTCCTAACCCATTGTCTAACATAACTCCCATCCCGACTATTCTACAACCTTGTAATAACTCATTCACAACTGAACCTTGTACAAATCCACACACTATAACCCACCATCACTTGTAATAACACCTCATCAAGAAATGTATGCATCATCTCAATCATTCCATAAACCACATCACAACACTTGGCTATACGGGTTACACATCGGTTATGGAAAGGGATTGCGGTCTCACTTTAATGGGATCATAATTAATTTCCATACTAATGTGTTAATCTTATGTAGCAGATCTACTACGCATTCGCATCATTCATCATGCAGGCAGAAGGACCATCAGAAGCTGGCCCTAGTGTACCCATGGCCAATATTGGAGAACTACCAGCGGAGCCCCATCCTACGGCTCAACCACCGAAATTTCAAGGATTTCCAAGGCCCATGCCAATTGACGATCCTCCTAGGGGATACATTGAGAAGATTCATCGCAATTCTCACTGGTTTCAAGGACTAGCAGGACCACTGGTAGATGCAGATTTCATCTTTGAGGCCAATTTGGCGTTTGATCACCGTACTTGGGCCAAGTACCAATTTTTCTCAAGAGAGTTCGAAGGACTACAGAACACAGAAGACTTAACGCATGTTTGGGCAAGAGCAGGCTTTAGAGAATATTTCAGTGATCCGTTGCCTAAACCAAACTTCTACAGATGTTTTTACTTAATCACCACTTTGACAGCTTCGGAGAACAAAGATCTACCAGGAACATTCATCTTGCCGTCATTAGTAAATGATCCGCCATATAAGAGGTTTTACCTTTCTAAAGATTTGATTTGCGCTGCAATCAAGATCCATGGTACGCACACTCCAACAGAACGAGAAAGGCTGGTTCCAGAGCCAATGAAACGTGGAGATGTTACTAAGTGGGAGGATATTTCAGTGATCACACCTGAGCTCTCTAAGCCATTAAGGATATGTATGCAGCATTTCGCTTTCCCCGCTCAGGATAGATTCACCATGCCCCACAAACGTATATGGTTTGGTTTATATTTAGCATGCACTAGACCACAAACAGTTGATCTGGCTAGCTGGATAATTGATCAACTCTACTTAGCCCAACATAGATGGGAAAGAAAGAAGGTAATCAATGGATGTTGTGCTCTCACATGCATCGTATATATGTGTTTGGCATACAATTTACCTATCGAGCGTGCAATGACAAGCGAGGAGCTGAAAGCATTCAAGGGAACAACAAAGAAAGCTAGGAAGGCCAGCAAAGGAAGAGCAGGAAAGCGAATGAGAGGAACTATCCCTTGCCTTCAGGTGCCAGAATCACCCTCACACAACCCTCTCCAGAGCAGTCTCCGACAGAACCCACTCCAACGGTACAACCTATTCGCATACTATTATCAAGACCAGTTGTAACGGAAGGCACTACCAGTGCAGTTACCTCACAGGCAACATCAGTTCAGGAACCTACCACCATTGCAGCCGAAGTTCCCACCACTATTGGTGCGGAAGCTTTTTCTTTTCTGATACCCAACCTGGAAGCAGAGCCACTGGATACAACCTTTGACTTTGAAATGCAGGATGCTTTCTCCAATGAATTTTAGTTTTCAGAAGGCCAGATTTTCTCTTAGGAATATGAACGTCCAAGCTACCCAACCAGGCCCCGAGATCAACCACAAGGACAAGTAGTGTCTAGTTCCGAGGAAGAAAGAACAAAGACAGATGATGATGAAGGTGATGACGAAGCCAGCCAGGGCACTCATGAATCCCAAGAACATGTGCAGACAGATGAACAAGGACATCATACCGACACCCAGGGTGATACCAGTACGCATGAAGATGAAACCTTTGAAGCAGCAGCTTATACGTTGGCCATCAAAAAGTTGTATCGTACGATGGAAAAAGTTTGGGCACGTAAGAAGTTAACGGAGGAAGAGAGCCAAGCACTTATAGAACAGGAACTTGTCTCAGGCAGTTTTGAAGAAGTATACATCAGAGGCTTCAGGGAGCTAGTCAAATTAGTGGGATCCACAGAAGCCTTAAGATATTTGCAGAGGAAACCGTTATCGCAGTATGACCCCCACAGAGTTCGCTTACTAACCAAACCTGGTGAATACATTCGTGTACCCACAGGCGCCCACTCTTCAAAACAGGCCAGGGAAGCACGTCTCGTCCCTGAAGGTTCATTGGCAGAAGACACCATTGTAATGGACTCCCCGACCCACACTACTACTGTACATATCACCTTCGTGACCAAAGTACCCGCAACCCCAACCGCTCCTCTTTCACCTCCCGTATCTCCAATCTCCCCTGTACATCCGATCTCTCCCAGACCTTCCACATTCTTCCACGGCGAAGTAGCAGAAGCCCTTGTAACATTCATTCCTCTCACCATGTCCACAACCACTCAACCTAGTCTACCTCCTAGGACGTCTACCTTTCCATCTAATCCATTTCTCCCTCCATCCTTCCCATCCTTTCCAACACCTCCAAGACCCCTTTTCCCATTCCCACCTCCATTAACCTTCTCCCGAGTCTCACCCCCTCAACCCACCGTAATTCCTCTTTCCCTTTTCCACCAAGGCATACAAGAGACCCCAACTGTAAATTACTCTTCAACCTTTGTAAATCTAGTATTTACACCCACACACACACCCACTCTCACGCCATTATTCACAGTCACCGCACTAGACACCACATCCAGCGACATGGATATATCACCGCCCACCGCACCACCACTCACTTCATTCATGGCACCACCATATTTAGGCACCTCAAGTTTTTCCATGATCACCACTGCATCCACATTCCCATCCCCATTTCCCTTACCCTTTGCATCAACACCCACATACACCGCAACTGCATTCACTCCATCACTAATATTATCACCCACCATAGACACAGCATTTCGACAGATGTTCACGTGTATGACTCAAGTAAGAGATGAGTTCACATCTCTCGAAACTAATTATCAGCAACTGCAGAAGACAACGAATGATCTACAATCGCAGCTCAATTCACTATCCATCAAGAATGCCTCATTGAACACCCGCTACCAAGAGCTACGAGAGGCATATCATAAACTAGAAGTAGAAAGTGAAGAAAAGACAAAAGAAGCTATCACGGATATCGATAACTTGTTAAGGGCACAGACTATTCACAATGCAACGCTCACTAGGAACATGGGCTTACTCAGAAGACACCTAGCAGCAGCGAAAGAAGAGAATCAACGTTTACAGGAACAAAACAGAGAGAATTTAGAGGCTGCCCTAGATCAAACAGACCAATCGTTGAGCCCTAGTCGCTTTAAGTCCGTGCCCTCAGAATCTATGAAAATGTTGTTAGATGATCATGTCAGATTGTTAGATGAATACGACAGCATGAACGAGGAGTTTCAAAAGCTCAAGGAGGAACACAAGACATTGCAACTAAGAGCACCAATACCACAAGGACTACCACCCCCTGCAGACCCATCCCCTGACATCCTAGAGGAACTCAACGCATTACGGGCCCAGGTATCAACTCTTCAATCACAGATAGCTGTATATGAAGCACCCCCCAGGCCAGACTCCCCACCGCAACTACCAGCAGAGGAAGAAACAGTCACTATTCCGGTGGAGGAAGCCTTTGAAGAAGCATATGAACCCCAACCCATCCCAGGTGGACGAGTCACGGCTGAAGGCCAGACGACTTTCGAACTTCCAACTCTTGCATGGATGAAGACGATTGAAGAACTTGGAACAACCCACTCAGCATGGGTAGAAGCGCAGCTACATGCCATGGCAATGATTGAAGAAAGAATTTTACAATCGCCCTACTTTGCTCATTTGGCCCCTCGCAGATACATATCAGGGCATGAGTTACAGTACAAACCGTATTTTATGTTAATGGCGGAATATCAGTTGGCCATAGAGAAAGAAACAGGCAAGAAACCCTCTCACGCTACTCAGTTTGAGCCTGACGATTTGCCAACAGACGCACAGCAAGGAGAAGTCTATCAACCAGATTGGCGCAAGGATCTCTTACAAAATTATCCAGAGATATGAGTACATGGGCCAAGGCACCACTACACTTAAAATACAACCCATGTTGGGGACCAGTGCCACATCGTCGTTCCTGGAAGGCATTTGCCATTAAAATACAGAACAACAAGCAATGCCAGGATTGGCTAAACTACCCATACTTCAGGCCACCCACCGGACCACCTACAGTCGGATACATGATGGCAACGATTCATCACTGGCTCCCTCGCTTGAAACATATGGACGATATAGCAGCACACATGACTGTCAAGATATTTGACATGATGCAGATGGTTTTTAAAGTCTTCAGACGCGTCAAGGCACCTCATGTAAACACCCCGAGCTTTGAGCATGGCAATCTAGATCTTGCATATGATATGAGTACAACGCCATCGCTTCGGGTGTGTTATGCCTGGCATTGCAGAATCAAATATTTACCGGCGTGCTACAAGCAGACCTTCGAAGAAATGTTCAGAATCGGTTTCTGGGAATACCATTCGGAAGTGTTCAGCAGCAGGCCCACACATTTGCTTCAATTATTCGCCTGTGAACAGATAGTATATTCCACACATTATCGACTCCCACCATCCGATGAACCGCAATCAATTGATTGGGAGAAACTCGAGGCAGATTTGGCCCGAGGCATTCGAGTATCAAAACACACCCTCGCTCAGGAGCTCCTACAGAATTACATCCGACAGACCTCACAACAAGGTTCTGTCGAGGACGATAGAAGCGAGAAGGAGGGGGGTGTTGGCAGTAGCCAGAGGCATAGAAGACACGGAAGCATGTAAAGACAGAGCAAGGAGTCAGTCGAATCAATTTTTCAAACATTTATATTTTATAAATACTTTTCAAAACCTCCAACAGTGATTTTCATCACTTTTGTACCATATGTAACATAGAAAAACCCTTTCTGTAATTTATAGCTCCATTTTGTGCAAGCCAAGGAGTACTCGAGCTTGAGGAGCTTAGGTAGAATGAGCGTAGCAATTTTGGTTATTTTTAGACACCGTTTACCCTTTCAAATAGCATCTAGGACCTATTTTTTAACTATGTTGGTCACTAGATGTGAAACCGGTCAAAACTAGTCTAGAATCTATAAAAAGAGCTAGAGAGCTCATTTTTGAGGTTAGCTTGTTTGAGTAGAGAAGAGCTTAGAGCTATTTTGAGCTTGTAAGAGTGTTCTTGAGTAATAGAGTTGATTTCTCACCTTCCATTGTGTCTTGCTTGTCTCTTCGTTGTGTGTGTGTGTATGTGTGTGTGCATCTCTATGCTTCTCACCTTCACTCTCACTTCATCTCACATTCACGATCTTCATATCACTCCTATCTCTTCCATGGATTGACATTAAGGAGGTGGAGCTTCTTAACGTGGTTCTCACCATTGTGCTAGAGCAACACCTACTATATGCACATCCATGTGGAGGGTTTTGCCATAATCCTAATTGGTAATATATACTCTTCATAAACGTCTGTGGTTGTGATTCTCTTTTGAAAAGACTTTCTCTTTTCTAGTGTCTAAAGATACATCTTCCTAGATTTACAACTTGGTACTTGAATTGATACGGATGGTAAAATCCATGCACAATCATGGTGTGTGTAGTATCTCTTCATCTTCATCTTCTTTTCTTGATCTGCGGGTTGACTCACAGCTTCTTGGTCATGGACGATTTGGTTTAATTCATCCCACTTCCCATCATCATTTATATTTATATTCAAGTTAGCATTTGATATTGAGTGGTCTTCTTCATCCTCAAAATTTGAATTTGAGCTTGAATTTTACAATCCTAGATCTTTATAATGTGCCATCCTTGAAAATCTCTTATCTTCCCTTTTCTTGCCTTTAGCTTTTCTTATTTGTGAATATGGTGGCCTTGAAAGTTTAAATTGACTTGACCTTTAGTAAACATATGAGCTTCTTTTAAAGCTTCTTCTAAATGCTCCTCCATGATTGGTGGTATTTGAGCTAAAGTAGATGTGAGCATAGTGTGAGTTCTCTTGGTAGATGGTGTAGTTGCCACTTCATCATGGTCTCTCACTCTCTTTGATCCTCTCATTCTAGGCATAAAACTTGTGTCTCCTTCATCCATTGAGCTCACTATCTTTCTCTTCTTTGGAATTGATGCTCACTTAACATACTTGGCCATTTCAAAGGTTGTAGGCATTGGATGTAAGTGGTCACAAATCTTTAATGTATGATATATCAGAATTGTCAGTGCCATGCTTCCATTCAAAAACTTCTTTATACCCCATTTGTTCTTTGCCTCAAATAATCTTTCTTGAACATAAGGTGTTAGGTTGATCTGATTCCTGAATCACAATCTTTTGAGGGGCTATATATTGGTGCATGTTTCAAAAAACAAAAATGTTGATGCACAAGCCATACTTCTTCTTGGATACCCAAGCGATTGATATCCAAAACTGTTCTTTTCTTGCTTCATGGTTTTTGCCTTTCAAATCTACCATATCATCTTTAATCCATCCAAAAGCATCTTTTATGAGTTCATGAGTGAGCCTAATTGTTCTAAGCCTTCCCTTCAAGTACGTGACTTGTGCTTCTAGTATGGATGCTTTATCATTTGTTGGATGTAATGTATTCATGACTTGTGTGCACCTCTCAAAATCCAGCTTGTAAATAGGGAGTTTCAGGTATGCATCAATCCTTGCTTTGTTCCATGTCTCAATAGTTCTTGTCATCTTGTGCATAATGTGAAAATCTTGACTCATCACTAGAAATTGATGTTCTCTATCCATTATGCATATTGTGATCAAGAATAGATGTTGACTACAAGTTGGTCATCTTCAAACCAATGACATCTTGCTTTAATGATGCACTCTAAAGGAAACTCCTCCAATTGAGGTATCTCTTATGTATCTTCAGAAGCGATCTATACTCAAACCATCAAGCCTTGATTAAAATGAGAGAGTAAGAAAGATTTAATGAGTTTCATAGTGCTCATGCATGTATATTCCTTCCTTCAAGTGATTCCCTTCTATGCAGTAATTTGATCATCATCTTGTTATCCCTAAGACTTGAATGCCAAATATTTTGGTTTTTTATTTTTTATGAGAAAGAAAACAAATAGATTTGTAATAGCGGAAGAAAAAAATGGTTATGGTTAGTAAAAGTCATAAACTACTAGAGTACAAGTGAAGATGTATTCCTCTTTTGGAGGAAATGTGCACCACTAAACACTCTTAGAGAAGCCATGTGCCTAATGCAAGGCTTTGTAGTGTGGCCCTATTGTGCATAGTCTAGATGCAATCAGCTCAGCATGTGTGCAAGAATGACACTCCTCCTCAATATTTTGTTTCGATTGAGTTATCTTCCGTCTCCACATTTGATATGTCTTGGTATCTTGATGTTGATCTTCCTCCGTTTTAGTTTTCCTTTGCTTTGGTGCTGCCTCCTTTGTCTTGATCCTCCATATGTGGTTATTTTTTATTACTTGGCTTCATTTGCTTTTGTGGTTTTGGTGGTCTTTGATTGTTGTGAGTCCTTGGCATAGCTTTTGGTCGAAGAACTATTTCTTTGTCTAATGCTCAGATAACTTCCTTTGCTTCTTTAGAGTCTTTCTTGGAATCCAAGCTTGTTGATCTGTCTTTGGCCTTCAATGAGCTTCTTTGGTATCGAAACTTGAATTCCTTGAGTTGATTGGCCTTGATGTTTTTGCTATGATTGACTTCTTTCCTCTAGGTTCTCGTGGTTGTAGTTGCCTCTGAGTGTATGGATACTCCATAAGTTGGTCTTTGTGGATCTAGATTTGCTCAATTCCCTTGATTTGTAGCTGTCTCATCCTTCTTGGTGTTCTGTTTGTCATCAAATATCTATTCTTTTCTTTAGAAGTGATATCCTGACTCTGGCTCTTAGGAATATTCTCTTGGGAAGGAGGGACGGGTTTTGCAATTATAGTAGAACAAGGGTTGTGATTATTAGATAAGATAGGTGGAAGAATGGATTCATTTTGATGAGATTCATTCTTATGATCTAGGTCATGTACACTCAACTTTGACACGTTAGGGTCTTCGATTTTGATTATATTCAAAGGCTTTTCCCATAAGAGGCTAAGGACTTATCTATATCCTACTTTGGTAGCTATGTATCTTTGTGCAAGATTCAAAGTAACCTCAAATTCATATCCAATCTTGGCCTAGGATAATCTCTTTCATTAAGTCAGACTCTTTATAGACTAAGAGTTTTTGTTGCATTGTTTTATTCCCTAGGTGTAAGGATAGGGGTACCTCTCCTAAACACTCAATATGATTACCTCCAATTCAAATCATGTATGCTTCTATAGGGGTGATTGGCATCTTTAGTTTTCAACTAATGAAATACGAACACTACTTAAAGTTGCACTCATCTCAAATGAAAAGTCCACTAGGTGATACTCCTCATTTATAGTTCCCAAGTTCAAGTATAGTTGTCTTTGTACATTACCTAATTCAACGATATTTTTAGCATGATAATCTACTATGGGAGTGGGTTCTTTGTGATTTAAGTATCTCTCATCTCATTCTTTAATCCATTCTTTCCATTTCTTGATTTGTTCTAGGGCTTCTTGTCTAGCTTCTTCCCTAATTCTGTCTTCTTTCATTTTAAAGTTTTGAGCTCCTAATAGTCTTATGAGCATTTTTTTTGTGATCATTGGCTCCATATGCTTTTTCACTCAGCATCCATTGATGTAGTTTGGAAATATATCTCCATCTAAGGTGGCTAAGTTAATTGCTCCACCAGAGGAAATATAGTTAATGATTAAAGGACCATATAATCATTGTTGGAGTTTGTTTGCATGTTACTTCAAGTTGTGTACCAGCACTAAGTCTCCAACTCTAAGACATTTGTATTTTATGTGAGCATCATAGTATGATTTTTGCATTCTCTTAGCAGCATAGAGACCTACTAGTACCTCTAACCTAGTTTTATGCAATTTTTCAAATTGATCCAATTGATTAGACAATTCATGTCCTCTCAATTCAAACTTTTTATCTACTTGAAGAATAGGAATTAAAGAAATCAATTGGTGATATTGCATTTTGTCCATAGGGTAGGCTAAAGGGTGTAGTTCCAATAGTTTTCATGTAAGCTACTCAGAAAGCCCAAATTGCATGGTGCAATTGTTTATCCAAATTGGATCTACCATTGTTGACTATTTTCATCAGAATCGTACATAATACCTTATTTGAACTTTCAGCTTGTCCACTGGCTTGCTAATTTTCTATGAATCACCAAGAGCTCATTCATAAGTGAATCAATGACTTCATTGATGAAGTGTATACCTCTATCACTAACTATCTCAATTGGTAGTTCAAACCTACTGAAAAAATTTTCAAATAAAAATTTTACAATCGTTTGGGCATCATTTTTATAGTGGCTTTGGCTTCTACCCACTTGGTTAAGAAGTGGGTTGCTACTATGATATATTTTGTATGAGAGCCTCTTGTTGGGGGATTAATAGGTCCAATAAAGTCAATTCCTCACCTAGAGAAAGTTGTTGCACTAACCATAGGTCTCAAAGGTATATCATCTCTTCTAATTTGATACTTGGTTCTTTGACATATGTCACAAATTCTTACATATGTTTCCGCATCCATGTGGAGTGTTGGCCACCATAAGCATGCAAAATGGATCATTTTATATTCTTGTCTACTGAGAAATGACCTCCAACTACTCAAACATGAGCCATTTCCAATATAGGAAGGTACTCTCACTTATGAATGCACATTCATAATTGATTATCTTTTCCTCGTTTAAATTTTTTTTCCCCATTATTGCATAATCCTTGTATTGTTCTTTTAGAGATCTCTTTCTAGCTTGGCTAGCTCCTTTGAACTATGTACATGCCTTCAAGAGCTCGACTTGTGGCTTGCTCGATTCAGGTGCTATTGTCAAATAGGACGAAGATGAATGTTCATCAGGTCTAGAGACTTGGCATATATTACAATTAGTGACATATTCATGTATATCCTTTTGCATTTCCGACCAATATTTAGTTCTTGAGTTGTTTTGCTCACACCTTTATGTATTCTCCATTTATTTTCATGAGCTTGTCAGATCAAATTTATTATCTCCTCATCTATTACACATCTTAGATGTACTCCATTAGAATCTTTTAAATATAAGCTACCTATGATAATGTGAAAGATTCTTACTTTCCAAAGCTCCTTGCCTTTCGCTAAATTGATTCTGTGACTAGGTCCAGTGTAAGCAAAGGTACCAATTTTTCAGCCCATGTAGAACATACTTCCAAGTTTAATAAATAAGCATCCGGCAACTCCCGAGCTACTCCTATTGGCAATTCTCCATGAGTCATTCTAGATAGATGATCGACTCTAATGTGGGTGTTTCCCTTTTTAACAACTACTTTGAAATCAAATTCCATGCTTCTCACTCAGCACTTGTGCCATCACTTGCTCATAGTCTTTATACTAGTCTTGACGTCTCCACTGATTGACAATTATGAGGTGGATCTCCTCACATTGGTACTTGCCATTGTGCTAGAGTGACACCAAATTTGGTGCCATTGCCGGGGAGAGCTTCAAGGACGAGCGTGTGATGGTAAGACATAGAGTTGTGACATTGGAGTCGTAGGTAATATCCTTATTTTTCTTTGTTTTTCATCAATTTTCATGTTTTTTGCATCACCATCATCATCCTCACCATCTCCCACCTCCATATCCATCTTCAGAAAAATTTTAGTTTTTGGTCTTATTCCCCTCCCCACCTCCTTTCCCATTGTCGACGTTTGGCAAAGATTTTTCCTAGTTCAGGGATATGCTCTGATCGTATAGCTGAATAAGTGCATAAATCATCCACGTATACCTCCATACTCTTTCTCAGGAACTCCTTGAATACATGGCACATCAATCTTTGGAAACTGGCTGGGGCATTGGTTAGGCCGAAAGGCATAACCCTAAAGGCATACACTCCCCATTCAGTTGCAAAGGTTGTTTTATGCTGGTCCTCAAGAGCAATAGCTACCTGATTATAACCTGAAAAGCCGTCCAAAAAAATATAAACTTCCTTTCCTGCCACTCTTTCCAAAAGATGATCCATGATGGGTAATGGGTAACTATCTCTAATGGTGGCAGCATTTACTTTTTTCATATTTATGCATACTCTTAACTTACCATTCTTTTTCGGTACGACCACCAAAGGTGATACCCATTCCGTGTGTTCAATCTCATATATGAACCCAGCATCTAACAGTTTATCTATCTCTTCTTTGATCTTTGCTGAGTAAACATCGTTATATGTGTATGGTCTTTGTTTGGAAGGTTTAGCTTCAGATGTCATAGGGATTCTATGTGCACATATAGAAGGATCTACTCCTTTCAAATCCTTATAGGTCCAAGCAAAGACATCCCTGTATTCCCTTATGAGGCGTATTAACTCTTGTTCTTCCTCCATAGAGACATCCTGTCCTATATAAGTACATCGTTCTTCTCCTTCCTCTAAGGTTACTACTATTTTCTTGGTCTGTTCTTTGTTGTCATATGCTATTCCGGACGGAGCTTCTCGTCTTGGCATTTGAATAGCAATTTTCCTCTCTTCTACTTCATATTTTTTGAAATTCGCGGGTACTTCAAATTGATCTTGAGGCTTGTTGTCTTCATCATTTTTTACTCCATCTAATCCAAGCTCTTCTTCTTGTGTTGGTTCTTGATTTATTTCCTTAGCTATGACACTTACTTCTTGAGTTTCATTTCATCATAGGAATTGCTGGTCTAACTGGGGGTATTCTTGATTGTACACCTGGCTGTGGGATTGGTCTAATGGATGGATGGTTCATGTTGCCTATCCCTGGGTGGGTTTGGTTGTGTGACTGCACTCTTGGCATTGTGAATTGCACATGAGTTCGATTTGGAACACTTCATTGGCTCGTTTGTCCTGAGGCAATCCCATAAACTTCAATTGAAACCTATCAACTGCATCTACCGGCCAATAGCTTCTTTGGTTCTGGTCTAAGTATGTGACTCTAGACTCAGCTTTAGGATCTTTCAACTCATAGAAAGTCATTGGGCTTACTTCCTGTCCTCATATGGGTGAATCTATTTGTAATAGTAGGTCTGACCCGTGCATCAGGTATACGTCCAACAGGTAGTCATCTTGAGGTATCAAATATGCTCTCAAAACTCGAGTCACCATTGACTTGCCTCTTGGTGTTCCGATCTAGGTTTTCTGTCACTACGTAGATGTGACCTAGTTTATCCATGTATACTCCTCCCTCATACTTGACTGTGGGCTTGGGCACTATTTTTGATTCAGCAGAGTTAACCATTCTTGCAACGGACCTATTTAAACCATCAAGGTAAATAGGGATCCCTTGCGGGTTGATGGACACATATTGCAGAGAGGTGTGGTGTTCACCCTCCATGGTTGACATAAAGTTTTCCCTAGGAGCAGAACCATGCATGTCCTTTGAGGCCATGGGCAGCTCCTCCTTTCAATCACTAGAGGTGTCCGTATAGATCGAGTGATGACTTGCTTGGTTGCACTTCCTATTGATGAGATGACGCTCCTCCGGCTACTTAGCACCCATCCTGATCTTAAGTTCATTTACCCCTTTGGGCTTATGTTTACTTCCTACTTCCCCTTAATCAACTCCTTAATCACTTCAAATTTTTCCCTCAAAATGCTTAATTGGTTTTGGACGATACCACTCTTGGAGATACCACACAAACGATATGATAAGAGTTTTGGTGTGATACGATACGAGGAATCTTTGGTGATACGATACCACAAAGTGGCACGATACGATATAGGAGGTGCAGACGATGTGATACCTCTACAACCCCCCGATACGATTCCTGAACAGTTGACGATATGATACTGCTCAATGCACGATATGATACCAGAAATCTCACGATACGATACTGATTCTATGGATGATACGATACCAAAGGGCCAGACAATACGATCTCACTCTTGACGGTACGACTTTTTGCACGATACGATACTAGTGCATGTGATGATATGATACCAAAATCCTTGGTGATATGATACCACCTTTATACACAATATGATAACAAGTGGACCATGATATGATACCACTGGCCGATTGCGATCGTGATACCAACACTTGACGATACGATACCAGAATGGTATTGCGATATCTAAAGTGGATATGCACGATACGATACCAGGTGAGTATCGCGATACTAGGGAATTTTGGTATTGCAATACCAAAACTCAACCGATCGTGATACCTCAGCCAAATTTCATCTAAAATTAAAAATTTTTGGTGCAAAGTGTTTCTTTACCTCACCTCTTCACTCTTGACCCTCTATATCACTTAAAAACTCTTTGTTCTACCCCACAATACAAAAAAACCACTTTAAATCATGTGCACATGTGTTTTGATGGTGTTTTTGGGATCAAAAATTTATATATCTCACCTTCTAGGATGCCTTGCCTAAGCTTTGGGTTCACTTGAACTTTCCTTGCTTGCTAGGCACGATACCACTGCTACGATACCGGTCGCTACTCTCACACGATAGTTGTTCTCACAAGTGCTCAACTGAACTGATTTTTTGGTTTTTATAGTTTTGGGTTACCTAATGCCTAAACTAAACTAATTTGGGAAGGTTTTTTGGGATTTCTTGAGATATTCTACTTCCCTACTCTACTTCTCTCTCTTGCCTAACCCTAATTCTTCCCTTTCTTCCTTACTCCTAACCCTAAACCTAAAAACTCATTACACACACCTCAAGAGTGTGAAGTAACAAGTGCTAAAGTGCTAGATTGCTTGCCACTGAACGAATTCACCTCTACAAGTACGATTCCTTCACTCCAAAGCTATGACCATCATGAAGGCACCTTGCTTAGGTTTCTTCCCCAGCAACGGCACCAAAAACATGTGTACCTAAGTCGTGAAGCCTTAGGGACTTGTGTTGATGAGACTAGACCTCAATCGCCCCACAAATGCATATAGTGGTGGATCAATACACGTTTATTTATCAATCCGAGGAATCGTAAGAACCAAGTGTATGAAGACATGCGCACACATGATGGAGAGTGAAGTGGCTAAGCTACCATGTATGTGAAAAGACTTAACTACCTCTCTAACTCACTAATCCTTTGAAAATGCATGCCACGATACCACTTATAGTAGTAAGCACAAATTTGAGGTTTTCTCCTAGCTCTGAACTCCGAATATGGTCAATAGTGAGTCTTTCGAAGCTCTCAACTAGACACATCTATTCATGGTATTTTCACTCAAATTTGACAGATGCACTTCAAGTTATAAGCAAAATAGTGAATGGCAAGAAGCACCAACACTCGCTCAACAACTCGTAATGGCTCACACACACACTACAGCAGTTTAAAAGCGATGGGAAGGGATAGATAACAGTCCTACACACACATTCCAAGCATTACACACACACAAAAGATCATGGAGAAGGAGGAAATCAGCAAGAAAGAAGTAAATTTGAAATTCTTCTTCAATTCTTCACAATGGCAAAAAAGTGTCTTACAAGAGTCACAAAGTGACTTATATACATGTGCCCTAAAAATGGTCTTTCACACAAGAGATCGGCACTTTATTGACTAACTCTAATTTCCTACTATTTTACAAGAGTTATGTTACAATGAGGTGGGCTTATGCATCTAGAGGACTCTTCTAGTGCATTTACATAGCTTCGAGGGAATTTCATAGGATTTTGAAGAAGAAAATTTATGCTCAGTAATTTGAAAATTTTGGGCTCCTTTTCTGTGCCTCTTTTCTCTGCAACAGATGCCATTGGCATCAGTGAATATAAGTATGATGTCATCAACATATACACATAGGTATATCATTTGTGAATTACTTCTGTTGATAAACAAAGAAGAATCTGCCTTGCTCATCAAGAATCCTTGATCTTGAAGGTAGGTTGTTAACCTATGGTTCCATGCCTAGGTGCCTGCTTCAAACCATAACGAGCTTTGTTCAATTTGCACACATAATTTACCTTGCTTGGGTCTTCATAGACAGAAGGTTGAGCCATGTAAACCTCTTCTGAAATCCAGCCATTGAGAAAGGTATTTTTTACATCCAATTGATACATATTCCAATTTCTAGATGCAGCCACACTTACCAATACTCTGATGGTTGGCATTTTAGCCACAGGTGAAAAATTCTCATCATAATCTACTCCTTGGGTTTGTGCAAAACCCTTATCCAGAAGTCTAACTTTATACCTGTTTATGGATCCATCTGTGTTGCTTTTGATTTTGTAAATCCATCTAGAGCCAATTACCTTCATTGATGCCTTCTTGCGTACTAGCTCCCAAGCATCATTCTCTTGGAGTGCTTCTATTTCTTCATCCATAGCTTCTTTCCATTCTTCCTTGCTACTTGCTTCTTCATACAAAGAAGGTTCTTCAAGTGATGAATCCTTAGCAAGATAAATAGAATGCTTAATAACTAATGAAGTATCATACCCATATCTGATTGGTTTCTTACTCTCTCTTTGTGATCTCCTCAGAGCTTGGTTGGATGATCCTGGTATATCTTCCAACCTCTTCATCTTGGCCTTTCCTTTTGATTTCCATGCTTTGAACTCTTCCAACTTGATGGTGTCCTCATCAACTGATTTGATGTCTTCAATTGCCTCCTTGGTGAGGCTTGGGAATTCTTCTTCTAAGTCATATGGCAGTTTGACCTTCTTGCATTCACTTTCAAACCAAGAATTATTCTCATCAAATGCAACATCTCTATTGACCATAAATCCTTTGTTGGATGGATTATAAAATCTGTATACTTTCTTATTTAAATCATACCCTATGAAGATGCATTTCTCTGCCTTAGGGTTTAGCTAACCTCTGATTTGAGATGGAACATGCACATAAGCAACACATCCAAATATTCTACAATGATCAAGTGATGGCCTTCTACCATGCCATGCTTCATATGGGATCATCCCATCAAGTAGCTTAGAGGGTAACTTGTTAATAAGATAAGTGGTAGTAGAAACACTCTCTGCCCACAAATAATTAGGCAATTTCTTTTTATTAAGCATTGATCTAGCTACTTCCACAATCAATATGTTTCTCCTCTCTGCTACTCCATTTTGCTCAGCAGTATACCTAGTAGTAATCTCCCTTTTGATACCTCTGTCCTGCAAAAATGCATCAAATTCATTGGAGAAGTACTCACCTCCTCCATTTGACCCTTCCTCTTTAGACTTCTTCCTGTGTTATTTTCCACGAGTACAAGATACTTCTTGAAACAAATGAAAACTTCATCTTTATGTTTCATGAAATACAAGATAGTCCATCTACTGAAATCATCAATGAATGACACATAGTACCTTGAGCCTGAAATCAAAGGATCCTTGCTTGGTCCCCTCACATCTGTGTGGACAAGTTCCAAATAATCCTCATGCATATAGCCTTTCTTTGTAAAGGGTAACCTGTGTGATTTACCAAACTGACATGCACCACATTTATAGATCATTTGTTGCTTGGATACATTAGGTATCCCAAGCACACATTGATCTCTACATATCTGCTTCAAGGTTCTCTCACCAATGTGCCCTAATCTTTTATGTCAAATCTCTAACTCAGACAAAGTTTGATCCTTGTAATTATAAAGTGCAATATTTCTAGTGTCCTTAAGCTCAAATGTAAATAATCTACCTATTTTTTCTCCCTTAGCAATTCTCTTGAATCCATGTTGGGGGTCCTCCACAAAAGCTCCATATTTGTTGAACCTAACCTGCAAACCCTTTTCCACTATCTGTCCAACACTCATCAGATTCTTTGTGATAGTAGGTACATAAAGAACCCTGCTCAACAAATTTCTATTCCCATCAGAAGTTTTGACATTTCCTACCTTGACCATTGAATGCTTGGTTTCATCACTTGTCCGCTTTCTCGTGGGCTCCTCAAGATCAGAAAGAAGAGCTACATTGCCTGCTACATGGTTTGAGCAACATGAGTCAATATAGAAGAGGTGCTTGTCATTCATACCTTGTTTTGAAGTCATATTCATAATGAGAAGAGAATCCTCTTGATCCTCTGTGTAATTGTTGAAGTCTTTTCTTGATTTATATCCTCCTTGATAATTGTTGTTGTAATTGTTGTTGTAGCCATGGTTGTATCCTTGATTATGGTTGAAGCCTGCTGTTGATTGTGAGTAGCCACCTCTTTGAAATCCTCTTCCTCTCTAATGCTTGAAGTTCCTATAGCACTCATCTGTTGTGTGATTAGACAGTTCACATATATTGCATGGGGAAGAGTTGAAAGGTCTCCCCCTACCTTGCTTACCTCCTCTGCCCCTTCCTCTTGAATTCCTACCTCTCTCTGCATAGTTAGCTTGAGAAGTAGTACCTTCATCTTGTTGGTCCAAAGTCCAAGCCCACACATTTGGCTTGAAGTCCATACACATATGAAGTTCCATAGAAGCCATTGCTAGGAAAAGTTTCATCTTTACCATTTGTAAAAGTCATTTCTTTTGACTTGAGAATATTTGTAATCACCTACCAAAAACTCGTGGATTTGTTAGATAGCAAAGTAACTACTTCATTGAGGGAACATTTCCTAGATTGAAGGATCACTTTTTAGAGAGAGCCAAAAGTTGAATTCAAATTCAAGTTTGAATGGAACACTTATATAAAGTGACTTGAGAAGTCGCGGTTAGAAGCTTCAACTCCCGAGCTCTCCATTGCCATTGTGTAAGAGCGTGAGGCCTACATTATAGCCTACACTTATCTCTATCATCAGGCTATGATTATCAAGCCTATGATCTTGTACAACATTATTCATTAATATAATACATCTACATTGTTCATCTATGATATCTCAGTTATAGTCATTCCTAACTGTCAAATTGTGCTGCTCATATCTCGGTCAGTTCTTCAACAAATTCAATGATCTATAGATTGTTGGAATCAGCTCCAAGTTATCTACATGCTGAAAAGGTTTGAAGCAAATCCATTTAGTCAATTTGGAGAAAAGTGCATCGAAGCACTCACTGGTCAAACTCTACAGAGGTCCTAAAAAATCGAGGGTAATGATTTATTTGCTAAATTGTTTGCTCTATGTGTAGTGCATCATTTCAAGTGATTCCACTTGGAATCATTAGCTTACTAAGCTAATTAGATACCTCTAAAGGGAATTTTTCCAATTCCTACTATACTGGTAGCACTGAGCATTACAAGCAACAGATGTGTGATCAAATATAGAAGGTTTTCATTGATCCTTCTATTTGAGGTAGCCTGTTTTGATTAAATCTTTTCACACATCATTTCCAAAGTACTTAGGAATTCTTATAGTGTCATTGGAAAGTCAAGAGGGCCCACATATCATCTCTAAAGCTACAAGGGGTTGGTATTGTTGGGTTGTAGGGTATGCTCACATCCTCAATTGTGCATGAGAACCCTCCCTAGACCTTAAGAATAACCCTTGTTGTATATATTTGAGTGTCACATGTGAACACCCTCCTAAAAGCACTTTTTAATATTTCCTCATACTATAGTATAGTAGACTTGAGAATCTCTCACCTTTATGGCTCTTCTAAAAAACTCCCCACGTAAAAAACCCACGCATGCCCTTCATTGGGGATTTGGTTGTTACAAATTTGATCTTAGAATATCCTAGAAGATATGGTAGTTAGAGAGAGAATCACCTTTTTGACTTTTCAAAAGAGCACATGGGGAATAGAGCTTAGCTTATAAATAGAAGCTCATTTTTGTAAAGAGGGGAGCTTTTGGTCGACGTGCTCTCATGCAATATCTCTTATCAATGGAAGAAGGCTCTCATTTACTCCAAGACTTGTTACATTTACATGTATTTGTGTCTTTGTGAGTGTGTAAGAGTGGAGTGTGTGTGCCTATGCATGTCTTTCCTCTGTGTGAGTAGAGTAGTTGCATTTGCTTGTATTTTCATCATGGACTAGGATCCTTGACTCCCTATTCTCTTTGTTTTCAAGCATGTGTCATAGCATGTGTCTGATGCCAATGGCTTGAACATGTGGGCGGTAGGGGTGGATGAGAGGAGAGTCACTCTTGAGCTGTCCTTCTTGCTTCCATGCAAGGTGCTGAGGGTTTTTGGTCATTCCTTGCTACAACCTCAACACTTTTTGGCATCGTTGTCGGGGATGGTCGACCTTTCATCACTTGGAGAGCTCAAGAACGTGTGGTAAAGTATTGTGTTGCATTTTCTTTGCTCATTTGCATAGGATCTGAGTTCTTGCATGGCACTTTCACCCTTCCATTGGGCCATTTGCTCCCCAATTCTTGTTTTTAGTAGTATAGTTTTAGTTCATGTTGGTTTGTTGCACAAAAACACCCCCCTAATCCCCTTATCTCTCACTCTCTCTCATACACATAGGTCCACACACACACACTCATTGTGGCATCACTTTCCACCACTTCCATTCTTGTTTTCAGTGATTGCCTTGGGTAGGGGGATGGGTAATTTTCTCTTTTCTTGTCCTTCCTCCTTCTCATTTTCAAGAAAAGCCAAAAGAAATTAAAGAAATAAAATCTTAAGAGTCCTATTACTTCGTGAAACTCCTTGTGCAATTCAGGAACCATCAAAGAGGTGCCTTGGGCGGCAGGCCTCTCCCTTCATGCATTACCATGACCAAGATCCTTTGTAATCTTCAGGGGATCTCATTTCTCTCTGTTCGGTCATTCAAGCCGCTGTCGAACCATGAATATTGGGTGGAGGAGTAACTCTCCCTCCCCCTTTCCTCTTACTCTCTCGGGCTTAGGTGGGCAGGGCGAGCCTCCTGTTGCTAGGCTTCTTCTGCTGGTTCTTGTACGCGGGCTTCCACCCCAACTAGGAGGATCCAGGTCGTGGTTCTTTCCATTGCAGGGGTTGTGCTTGATGGATTCCTCTGTGTTTTTTGTTCCTAGCCATGGACGCAAGCTCTATTGAGGATGGTTACTCTACAATGGTGGAGGGAGTTTTTTCCCTCTCCCACTCACTCTCTAAGGCTTTGTGGACAAATGCGTTATGTCAAGCTCTTATTTCCTCTGCTACACAAGAAAGAGTGAATGGCTCGGCCTCTCCCTCTCTTCATCTTTTCATCTCATCATCCTTCGTGCTTCCCCCTTATGGTTCTCTGCTACTTTTTGGTGTCGGGAGCTCTGCATGGGTGGAACTCGGTTTCCTAAATGGGTTGCCATCTTTATCACTAAGATTGAATATGTCAGTGCCCCCTTTCCTCTTGGTTCTACAGATGTCATTCTAGGAATGCAGATCATGGCTCCAATTAGTTTATGGTTGGGCCACCTTAGGCCGAGGAATTTCGTGAAGACTATTCCTTTTTCTCTGTCAGAATGCACGCTTCCTATTCTTGGTGGTATCCTTGCTAGAGCTTGTCCTTGGCAGATCATATGGGCTAAGTGAGTTCCTTCATGTGTTTATTTTTTGTCTACTATAGGTGGCATTGATTGTGGTTCCAACCGCCTTTGAACGCATGCGTCCCTTTTGGCATCATACTCCTTTGCAAGCTCTGTTTTTGTGTCAGTTTACATGCGATTATAGGCTCAATGTGCTTTCCCTTGCATGTGCATTCGACATTGATAAATTTCACCACGTGGAGGCCATGGACTTCTTGGATAGGCTACTATTTTTTCCGTGCTACACATTTGGTGTTGCCTCCACCAGATTCCTCAATCATGTTGTGCGAGTTGTGTCATGGCTCCCTTTAGTTCTTCACCTGCAAACTATGGTTTTTGGTTGTGCATGTTTCCCTTGCCCTCTCAAGCTTCTATACCATGGGTCAATGGTTTGTGCTCCCTTTAGGCAGGTTGAGCCCGTCTCCCCCTATCCATTCTTCTTCCTACTGCAAAAGGTGAAAATTTTCCTTGTTCCCCTCTCAAGATGCAGGTGTTGGCAGGAGTTCCCCCTTCTTGGTCAAGTGACTATTGTGCTGAGAGGTACCTTGGTTTTCCTTTTTTGTTCTCGGTGAGTTTCAAGCTAACCTGCATGCTCTCCTATGGGGATGATCTTGTTGAGTTTCCCCTTGAGCTCAAAGATGATCGGGGGTTGACGACTCTCTATCAGAATGTATGGTTCTTGTTCACAAGGTAGAAACGGCACCGAGATTGGTGTGAAGAGAGATGATTGAGCCATCGCTAACTACTGTGGTGAGAATGTGCATCCACTTGAAGAGGATACTGTCACGATAACCAGAAGATCACTACTCCAGTATGTCAAGCTTCATCACAAGAAAAGAATCTTGGTCCTCAATGAGTATTACATACTCACTCTCTCTATGCCTAGTCTCATGTTGTCATCAGGGTTAATGAAACTCTCCTCACCATGCTTTTTGATCAAGGTCTAAATCGCGCTTATTCCCACTGTCAATATTACTTTAATTGATGATGTCTTACTATGTAATATTGACAGATGTGCTGTAAATCTCAATGTTAGTCTGGTGCGGTGCTATTTGCTGCACAGGAATATTCTCGAGATCTCCTATGTTTCTTGAAGTGTTAGCCTTAGCTTTGATGTCTGTTGTGCATAAATGCTTCACTAGGGCTGCTATCCTTATCATGTATGATTAGTGGTTCATGTTTGAGGGATTATAGGTTAAATTGAAAATGAGGGTGTACAAGTCTACAATTGGCACAAGGCAATTTTGTATATGCACGGAGGGTTGAAGTCTATTCGTTTTTGCTGACATTTTAATTGTCGTAATGTTTGGGATTATCTTATCACAATGGTCTTCAAGAATATGTGAGAGTTTTTTGTTTTATTCAATGTTATCATATCCTAGCTTGAGGGCTATGAAGTTCATTTAAGGAATAGAACGACCTGGGGGGGGGCTTTGCAAGATTTGCTTTTACTCCATCTTTTCAATGTTGTCCTTATTATTGGCCGCCACTGTATGTATACGGATCTACCATACTATGATGTATTGTATGCAACTCCACAAAAAAATGTATGGTATTTATTCTTTGGAACTTGGATTTATCTATGTACAATCCGCATATACACTCAGTATCTATCATGAGTACTAGGTCTCTTGTAACCAAGGGTGTATATCGTGAAATTTTGTGGATTAACCCTTGTACTTCGATTCATGCTAGTTATGTCTCTTTCAAACACACTTATATTTTCCAAACATTTATATGCTTTTACTTAGCACCCTCGATATGATCATTAGTGAAGTATAAGGCTGCTAGGATCTAAGGACTATTGTCTATTTGAGGCCTAACAGTTCTTGAGTATAGCTCTTTGAAGGTGGATTTTCATGCATTCTACTTGAACAATATGGAGGGCTAACCAGGTCTACCACACTTTGAAGGAGTGACTACCTATGAAGACGGTACATGTACAACCCCTCCTATCATCAAAAAATGTTGAACTCTATCTTTTCTAGTTTGTTTTTCATGACTACAGAGGCTGAGACAGGGAAATCGATATTGGAAGTCTTTGATATGACCACCGACTATGCTGTTTACTTGCTTCTAGTGTTCATTCTCATATAACACTAATTCCTGAACAATGTTTTCTGATAAGCATCAGTGTCGCAACTGGTTGAAGATGATCTAAATGCTCATCTATTGGCGTTCCATTGGTTATACCATGAGACTTGCATGTAACAGCTCACACAGGTTTATGTCCTATCAGTGCCTCTCCTGTCTCACATCAAAATGCCACTTGTTTGAGTGCAACTTGGGTTCTGATGGAAAAGTTCATGACACTGGAAGCTTTATAATTTGCAAAGCTTGGTGGCAAATTCTCTAATGTTGGTTTCATTCTGTGGCTCTAGATTCGTTCTAGTTTGGAGCATGCTTCCATAATTCATTGTCTCGATATGCCAGAATGTTTCTAAGTTTTGCTCTCTGCGGCTATGACTGTGTACTACTGTTCGACAATGTTTGTTGAAGCTATCAGTTAATTCTGTCCTCTACAATTGTAGCTTCTGGTAAACTAGTGATGCTTAATATGCTTTGGGGGGGGGGAGTTGACCAAAACAACACCTGGAAGAAATTCTAAATTTTGCACAATCATTTGCATTTCATGAATGGTTGAGGTTCTCTGTTAAGGACTTGACTATCTTTCGCTTTACACACTACCTACTCAATTTTATCTGAAGAATGTCGAGAGAATATCTTGTTCCAATACAGCTAGAAACATTGTGTGGAAGTCACAAAGGTCCGAATGCTTGTTTTTTGCTAGGGAAGTAACTCCTTGGTTTCACAATGCTCATTTGAAGCTCATAATGCATTATAGGCCAACACAGTCAGAACTTTAGCATTGATGATTTGCTATTGTGCTTTGCAGGAATAGCTTTGGATAAGCTGTTTGAATTTCATGAATGCTTGTAGAATGATAGGAGTCATAATGTGCACTATTGTCTAATCATTTTGTGAACCCATAATACTCATATTAGCAAGCTTGTTGATATGAGCATAGAACAAATGATGGCAGGACCATAAGTTAAAATGAAACCACATCCATGTCCCTGCTTTACATTGCAATATGTATCTCACACTCCCTTGGGGATAACATATTTAGGAATGTCAATATGATTGTGGCATCACAAAGATATAAGGGACATATGGGTTCTTGCGGTGTTCCTTGCTCTTTAGCTGTAATTCTTTGATTGCAGGAACAATAAGATTTCGAGGACTTCCCTCCAGAAGAAAGTCTTGCAGAAGAGGATGCCCCTAAAGTGGAAACCAAATTTGGAGTGAATGTTTATTTCATTGTTAGATGCAGACTACTTGCCTTTCGTATGTCATTTCAGGTTTGGGAGCTTCTTGGGAAGGCATTTCCAGCCTTACAAAGGACTGCGCAGGGGGATAAATGTTGGGTTGATCGCCCCCAAGGGGATTGTGTCACCCAACTTTGAAGATTGAAGATTTGCAGATTGAAGTAAAGACTGAAGACTTGCAGCCTGAAGCTTTGCAGACTGAAGAATTGCATATTTGAAGATCGCAAGAGTTTGCAGACTTGACTCCAACTTAGAACAAATTAGTTATGTATGATCCTCTTCTCTTAGCTTTGTCGAGGATGACAAAGTCTAGGGAGAGGAGAGTGTTGGGTTGTAGGGTATGCACACATCCTCAACAGGTACTAAGCAGGATTTGGCAGTACCTACTCATTTCTAGGAGTGTCCATCCATCTATCCCAACAGTGGTATCAGAGTAAAGTTAAGGTAAAAATGGGAGATTGTTTTCCTTCTTTCATTGATAAATTAGACAGGAACAACTATTAAGCATGGTCTTTAAGGATGAAGACATACTTACCAGGAAGGATCCTCTATGGATACATCTTAGGAGATGAGGAGATGCCCATATTCAGAAGCAAAGGACAACCTACAAGAGAGGAGCATTGTTGGAAGCAGTCAGAGGCACAGTCAGAGGCACAGACGACATGGAAGCATGTAAAGACGGAGCAGGGAGCCAGTCGGATCAGTTTTTTCAAACAAGTATGTTTTTATTACCTCTTCAAACATCCAACAGTGATTTTCATCACTCTTGTAACATATGTAATATAGGTAAAACCCCATTTTGTAATTCATAGCTCCATTTTGTGCAAGCCGAGGAGTCCTCGAGCTTGAGGGGCTTAGGTAGAATGCTCGTATCAAATTTCGTCATTTTTAGACATCGTTTACCCTTCCAAATAGCCTCTAGGACCTATTTTTTAACTAGGCCGGTCACTAGATGTGAAACCGGTCAAAACTAGTCTAGAAACTATAAAAAGAGCTAGAGAGCTCATTTTTGAGGTTGGTTCATGTTGGCTAGTGTGAGCTTAGAGCTAGTTTGAGCTTGTAAGAGTATTCTTGGGTAATAGAGCTAATTTCCCACCTTCCATTGTGTCTTGCTTGTCTCTTCATTGTGTGTGTGTATGTGTGTGTGCATCTTTGCGCTTCTCACCTTCACTCTCACATCATCTCACGTTCACGATCTTCATATCACTCCTACCTCTCCCACCGATTGACATTAAGGAGGTGAAGCTTCTTAACGTGGTTCTCACCATTGTGCTAGAGCAACACCAAATTTGGCGCCGTTGCCGGGGATCGAGTCTAGGACGAATGTGTGATGGTAAGAGTATAGCAAGAAGTGGCGTTGGAAGGTAAAAATTTCAGTTTTTGTTGTTGTTTTTACTTAGTTTTTAGTGTTTTGCACCTTCCCCATACTCCATCTTCATCATCGCATCATCATCTTCATCTCCAAAAAAATCAAAAAATTCACCATATCCACCCATTCACCTCATTTCCCCTCATTTGTGCATGCGAGAGAGCGAGAGAGAACTTTTGTGCTTGTGTGTGCTTGTGTTTTCTTGAGTTTTCTTGCAGGTACAGAGCTCCAGTGCATCAGGAAAGCTTGGAAAAGGTAAAAATTTACTCTCTGTCAAAGATCTGCCGAGTGTGGTGGACCATCGCGATGGTCTGCAACTTTCGGAATTCTTGGTAGGCGACCACACCACGAGGTAGGCGACCCTTGCGCTTGCACGAATCCACAGGCGCATCTCAAAAATTCATACTTTGGTGGACCATCGCGATTGGCTCAGACCATCGCGATTGTGTCGCACCATCGCGATAGGCTCAAGCCATCGCGACGGCTCGGCCGGACCATCGCGACGGTTCGCTTTTTCAGACCATCGCGATGGTTCACTTGAGCCATCGCGACGGTCCACTTGGACCATCGCGATTGTTCAGCTGACCCCGGACCATCGCGATTGGCTTATGCCATCGCCACGACAGTACCACGTGTCAAGATAGACCATCGCGACGGTTCGTTTTTCGGACCATCGCGATTGGCTCACGCCATCGCACTTGTGACCATCGCGACAGTTCACTTCGGACCATGGCGATTGTCCACCTTTGACCGTTGACCGCGCCATCGCGATTGTCCGCCTGATCACGCCATCGCGACGGTTCATTTTTCGGGCCATCGCGACGGTCCATTCCCACGCCATCGCGATCGTTCATTTCGGACCATTGCGACGGTTCGACCTCACGCCATCGCGATCGTTCATTTCGGACCATCGCGACGGTTCGACCTCACGCCATCGCGATCGTTCATTTCGGACCATCGCGACGGTTCGACCTCACGCCATCGCGATCGTTCATTTTGGACCATCGCGACGGTTCGACCTCACGCCATCGCGATCGTTCATTTCGGACCATCGCGACGGTTCACTTTTTCGGGCCATCGCGATTGTCCAAATTCCATGCCATCGCGACGGTTCGCTCGGACCATCGCGACGGTCCCAGACCATCGCGATTGTGCACCCCCATCGCAAATTTTGGGCTCCAATTTTTGACCAAATTTGAGGGTATTTTTGAGAAATTTTTGGACCATTAGACTCATAGGAGACCCCTTAGCTCATATCTGAAGGAAAACCTGATTGTCAGTTTTTACCCCCCAGGGCCTGAACGCGTATAACTTTCTCATCCGAAGTCCGTTTTTTGAGCTTAATAGCTCGTTAGAAAGCTCTCCACGAGTACTACGTGACCTCAACTGTTTTTTCTTAAAGGATACATCTATTTTTAGATAAACTATTTTGAGGTTCACCTAGTTTGGGACTAGGAAGCCAGGGGGCACACATTGAAAATTTGGGCAAAAAGGGAAGGGACTAAAAGGTGTATATACTCAAGTGCTTGATCATTCAATTGTGAATTGGTCTAATATTGGAATTTTTCCAGGTCTAGCAAGGGCAATCAAAGGCAAGCAAGTAAGGCAGTGAAGACAGTAAAGCTTGGGAAGCACGGCTTCTTGGGCAACAGGGCATCAGAGCAACAGAAAAGCCGACTCGAGGTTGGAAGATTACTCAACCCCCTCAGTCAATTCTTAGCTTAGGCTAAACGTTAGCATTGTGAATTCAAGACGATAGGAACGCCTCAAGTTCAAGATACTTAATTCTTTCAAGTTTAAGACTACAAGTAAAGGTGTGTGTGACGCGAAAACCTAAAGGAAAGAACCTAAGTCTGACGGAACGAGAACTCAAAATCATAACGGAAAGTCGAATTCCTGACGCATACATTAAGACAAGAATCCAAAGAAAATTAAAAAGAATCAAGAAAGTAATAACAAAGAATCATTGACGATCTAAGTGTGTAATTGAGTGAGCAAGGAAGGAAATTAATGAACCTTAGATCGGGCAAACATATAGGTAAGTCGGACCGAAGAAGCCTTAGATCATCAGAGGCAAGTGTAAGAACTACTGCACGATCCTGGGCTCAGCAATTGAATAGTAATTATCCCTACGAGAGCTCAGAATCAAGTGATTCAAAAATGGCATTTAGTGCAGAAAGACCAGAAGGAGGGTCGAATGTAGCCTATTTAGAAAAACCAGAAGGACCCTATAGAACGCAATTAGAGTTTCTCCGAACCAACCGATTAAGTGCTCGCATCTATGAGGATGGTTTGCAAAGGCAAGTGGTGCAATTGCACAACCCTGATCAACCCATTGGATTGGAAAGACCAGTGGTGAAATTTGAGAGAGATGCTTACATAGACAAAGAAGGAACCATGTACATCCTAAGTACGCAACCAAACGATACTAATGAGTTTGGCACAATTCAATTAGAGACGGAAGCGAAATTTCAAGGAAAAGAACCGTTGGAAGAACCTCGAACACCTAGAGGGAAATCCGTATTAACAAGAGTACTCATCCCAAAGTGGATCCCTCAAGATAACAGGAGTACCGAGTTGTTTGTAAATAAAGAGACAGATGAAGCCTTTTGGAGGTACAGAAAGGAACACCCTGGTGAGATAGGCATCATTACAATTTATGAATTCAAGGACCCAGATACACCTGGAAAGGTTGTATACCTGGATGAGACTTCAGAAAGAGTCTTTGTGGTGCCTGAGCGCGCTAAAAACACATACACATGGAGAGGTGAATTGATATTCCCTCCATCTAGAACGAACATGAATACAAGTCAACAAGGGGCAGGAACCTCCTCAGCCCATGGACATCTAAGAGAAGGAAATAAAGAGAGACCGGAAGTAAGCTTCACCAATAGAGCTGATAAACAAAGAGATCATGGAATACCACGTGGTAGAGATGATTTTCCTCTACCTAGGCCACGTGAACACGCAAGAGTTTTGAGACCCACTCAATTAGTAAAATCAATGAAGAATTATTTTGATGGGACAGCAGATCCCTATGACCATGTTGCAGAATTCAAGCAAGTACTAAGAGCAGAACAAGTCGAGGACATGTTCACGCAATACAATGCATTTGGACTAACGTTAAAGAATACCGCTTTAACTTGGTTCCAACCATTGCAACAAAGGCAATTTAGAGACATCCATCACTTTTTAGAGTCATTCATCACTGAATTCTCTAAAAGTGGGATTAGACACGACACGTCTTCGTTGATTCATAGCTTTAAACAGACCCCTCAGGAGACAGTTAGACTGGCAGGACGTAGATTCAGACAATATGTTGAACGATGTCCAATGCAAGAGCTACCCTCACAAGCCAAACAAGTATCATTGTTCCTAGATGGCTTGTTGAGCACTAAACTACGCTCCTATGTGTACCTAAAAGAACCCAGAACGCTAGAGGAGTGTGTAAGAATATGTATAGACATCGAGGACAACCTAGGAGATGAATTAGAACTCTCAAAGGTCTATAAGGACTCAGATTGCTCTTCTCTAGCATCCACAAAATTGTCTAACTCGATAGAGGACCTAGCAGAAAAAGTGGCCCAAAAACTAGGGGTTTCTAGTAAACAGGTGCCCAAGGTACCAACTAATGTACGTTGTTACACTTGTGGTGGAAATCATTTGGCAAACATATGTCCCAATGCACCTCAACCTCAAGCCAACCCTAGTGGTCAATATTGCACAATTGAGAGAAGATATACGAATCATACGGCTCAGGATTGCCCATACAACAAACAAACCGTGAGACAGAACTACCCGCAAACATACCAGCAGCCAGGTAGGTATCAAGGCCAATACAATGCTCAGCCTTATTACTATAGGCCTCCCCAGAACTACTCCTACCAGGCTCAATAGAGACCTCAACCCGTCTTAGCTCAGCAGCCACCCCCACCAGCGAATGTCATCTCAGTCAAATACGTTGCTGCAGAAGAGAACCTAAGTAGGGCTTTAGTGCCTTCTTCACCCTTGATCACAGAAAGTGACCCGAACTCAAACAGTTTTGACTCTACTCACGTAACTAGTCCACCCGCTTATTACACGGAGTCACCAGAACATGTGGAGACATATCATTATGATAGTCCACCAATGGAACCTAGTTGGGAGCCAGACTATGCTAATGTGATGTACGCAAACCCAAACCCACGGCCCCAATTGAGACAACAGAGACCACAGGGCCCTAGAGGACCATGCTTTAGGTGCCAAGGAGATCACTTCATAAAGGATTGTCCACATCCCCCAATAGCAAGGCAATCACCGTACTATAACATACAAGGCTTTTGTGCCGATTGTGGCAAAGAGCACATAATCAAAGATTGTCCTAAGAACCCAGTTAACACTGCAAATGTGACACCGATCAACGTGATAGGTATTGTAAACAACGCAGATGGATCCAACCCTACATACGTGCCTATCCAAGCTATAACCAGAGCCCAGGCGCTCTTACAAAACCAACCGCATAATCAAGAGAAAGTAGCCGGAACTAGTGAAGTTGCAGAATCGAGTAGTAAAAAGGCAAAATCTTGGAAAGATTCTAGAGAAAGAATAAAGAGAAAGTGGAGTAAAAAGATAAGTGAGTTGGAAGGAAGTTTAAGGGAATCTAGAGCCAAAATACAAGAATTGGCTTCACAAGAATTAAATCGAGAAAACCCAGCTCAGAAATCAGGATCAGTTTTGGCGGAACCCATACCAGAAGATCTAGACATGATGTTTCGTGCATATCAGGCTAGAATAAATGAGGGACCTCAAGTAATGGAAATGAGTAAAAACTACCCTCGAGCTGATCTAGAAATTGAGAGACTAAACTTTGCATGAAAATGGTAGAATTAGCACAAGCTTTGTTTGAAGCCTCTAGATATCTTAATTGGAATAACATGGCAAAACCGGAACTACACTTTCAAGGACTAATGGAGAGGCTAGAACACTTGATAGAAAGCAAAGAGAAAAAGGATCTGCGTAGGAACCCTATTGTCCCAGAGACACAGGAAAGGAATGCACCATCCCTGTCTCAAGTACCCAATACAGAAAGTCAAAACAATTTGTCTTCCATACATAAGTACTCTCATGAATTTTTGAGAGAAATACAAGAAGAGAAATGGAGAAAAGAACAAGGAACCCATCCTCCTATTCAAGAAATAGATGACTTGCAGGAACAATTTCCCCAAGACATCCCCTCTATATATGATGATGTAGAGGTGGAGCAACTGAGTGAACCCACAGGATTTGAATCTAATTCTTTACAAGAATTACCTCAGTTCACAGGACCTTGGGAAGCAAAGTCTATTAGTATGAGAGCACCCACGATAATAGTGAGGAATGAAGAATCAGTGATCCCTAGGAACACGGAAGTGATCAAGAATACCAAAGTACAATGTAATCTCACTCTGGAGGAATTGTTAAAGGTAAAACCAGAATTGTGGAAGCACGTAGCAAATCAATTCCCTGAGCTAGCTACCACACCCTCTCAGATAGGATCACATAAGAAGGTACCAGAGGTACCTGTGGAAAAGATTGGAGATGTAAGCGAAGGAGAGGAAGGTAACACATATCTTCCAATAACCCATCAGGGCTACACCACGAAAGCCATCTTAGATTCGGGAGCCGGAGTAGCCATCGCTACCACCGCTTTGTGGAAACGTTGGGGTAAGCCAGCACTCAGACCCACCAGGATGAAGCTGCAAATGGCTGATGGACACATAGAAAAACCATTAGGCTTACTAGAAGGCATATCTCTCACCACTTGTGGTGTAGAATTTGAGCATACATTCGCCATTTGTGACTTTGCGAAAAATCGTGCGTATGAGATGATATTGGGACGACCATTCATGCGTCAGTTGCAAATTGTACAAGATTGGGGAACTAATTCTTTGTACTTGCAACATTTAGGAGTGACTACTAAAGTCAATCTTAAAGACTATTCACACAGAGATGTACCCCCAATACAATGGAATACCATCCATAAAACACCAGTAGAGACGGAATCCGTGCACTCATTAGAATCAGATCCTTCTTGGTTGCATGAGGATACCCATTTATGGATGTGTAAAGTAGCCAAACAAGAGGAAGAGCGATTAGAAGCAAGGACCTTAGGTGCAGAACAACATCCACGAGCCCTTCAGGATCCAGCCTACGCACCGGTAGTATTTCCAGACGAAGAGTTTGAACCCCATGGTTGGGCGGAAATCCTAGCAACCATGGATGTAGCCATCAATGAAGAACAATGGACACCCCACTGTGACGAGGATGGCTATGACATTTCAGTTTTTACGATAGAGCCAATCATGGGCAATGCAATTTTAGAAGAGTGTGAACCAGACACTGATGCATTTGAGGATGCGAGCGATTTTGATTTAGAATCAATTATCATGGACCCACCCTTTGCATCAGAGGAAGAATATTTCTACGAAGTAGAGACTCACACTCAGAGACACGAGGAAATTACGAACGAGGTAAGGTTAGCCACAGAAGTGACTACTAAGAGTGAAGGCAAGAAAAGGAAGAAGAAAGAAACCATGACAGAAAAAGAAGAATCTTTGTTTGAAGTACCCGAGAACTTCAAGAAATATGAAATCGAAGATAGAAGAATCATGGTACGAATGCCCAATAGAAAGGCGAATGACGGACAAGTATACGATAACCGAGAGAAAACCAAGAAAATAATAGTTGCCATAGAAGGAGAAGAAGCAAAATGTACATACATAGGGCATGATTTGACGAAGGAAGAAGAAGAAGAGTTAGTTGCCCTATTGCGCGAATATAGAGATGTTTTTGCTTGGAGTTATAAAGATTTAAAAGGAGTAGATCCAGATATATGTTCTCATAGAATCCCTATGACTCCAGATGCAAAACCGACAAAACAAAAACCTTACACGTACAATGATAATTACGCTGCGAAGATTAAAGAGGAGATAGATCGCTTGGTAGAAGCAGGATTCATTTACGAAATTGAGCATACCGAATGGGTATCCCCCATTGTGGTTGTGCCCAAGAAGAATGGAAAATTGTGTGTGTGTATTAACCTTAAAAAAGTTAATGCCGCCACGATTAGAGATAGTTATCCTCTTCCTATCACAGAACACCTATTGGAATGAGTTGCGGGCAAGGAAGTTTACAGCTTTCTTGATGGATTCTCAGGCTATAACCAAGTAGCCATTGCTCCAGAAGATCAACACAAGACAGCTTTTGCCACAGAATGGGGCATATTTGCATTTCGTGTAATGCCATTTGTCTTAACAAATGCACCCGCCACTTTCCAGCGACTCATGTGTCATGTGTTTAAGGAATTCTTACGCAAGAGCTTGGAAGTTTATGTCGATGACTTATGTGCTCATTCAAATGTAAGACAGACACATATTCCAGAGTTAAGACAAATATTTGACAAATGTCGAGAATATCAGGTTTGTTTGAACCCAGAAAAATGTGTTTTCATGGTCAGACAAGGCAAAATTCTAGGACACATTGTGTCAAAAAATGGAATCTCTACGGATGAGGAAAAGGTGAAGGTAATTGCGGATCTATCCAGACCTACTAATGTGAAAGAGGTACAGGCATTTATGGGCCATTGCGGTTATTATAGGAGATTCATACACATGTATGCAATCATAGCCAAGCCTTTGTACTCTCTTTTAACCAACTTCGAATGGACAACTGAATGTGAAAATTCATTCAATGAACTTAAACGACGCTTGTGCTCAGCACCTATATTGACTACCCCTGAGTGGAGTAAGCCATTCCATGTACATGTGGATGCATCCAATTATGCCATAGGATGTGTGTTAGCACAACCCATGAATGAAGGTAATATAGATCTCCCCATAGCTTACGCGAGCAGACAATTGAACGCAGCAGAAAGAAATTACACCACGACGGAACGAGAAGGATTAGGGATGATCTACGCAGTAAAGAAGTTTAGGCACTACTTGTTGGCCAACAAATTCAAGTTCTTTACAGATCATCAAGCCCTATTGTACTTAGTCAACAAACCATGTAACACAGGACGATTGATACGTTGGTTTCTATTACTCATGGAGTATGATTTTGAAGTAGTAGTCAGGAAAGGAAAGACGCATCTTAGAGCCGACCACCTTTCAAGATTAACCTCAGGAGAAGCTCCTCAAGGAGTAGCGGATGAATTACCAGATGCATACTTATTTAACCTTGAGATAGCACCAGAATGGGCTAAGCCTATAGTCCCTATTCTGACATACGGACCCAAGAATCCTAGGATAAAGATCAGAGAAGGAGAGATTACCAAGTCTCAGAGGTACCAAATAATGGCAGGAAGCATATATAAACAGGATAATCAAAATATTCTTGCTTGTTGTGTAGATGAATCAGAACATGCGAATTGGTTGCAATTAGCACACGTGGGTGCACTAAAGCAACATCATTCAAAACATCGAACATTACAGACTCTGCATAGATTAGGAGTATATTGGCCTACGATGGAAGCAGATGTCTACAAGTTGTGTAAAGAATGCCGTGTTTGCTGTGAGAGACCACCAGTAGAGCATGCTACATTATATCACGTGTCCCTCACACCAGACTGGAGTGAACCTTTAGTGACATACTTGAGGACGAACACATTCCCTCAAGGCATGACCTTAGCTCGACAACGCAGTCTAGAGCAGGAAGCTCAAGACTATTCACTCATTGGCGATAATTTATACAAAAGAGGACGAGATGGATATTTAAGACAATGTGTTCATGAAAGCGATTATCTGAGCATACTAGAGACTGCACACCGTGTTGCAAGAGGTCATTTTGGACCAGATAGGATAATCAAAGCCATTCTCTTTGCAGGATTATGGTGGCCCACTCTTCACATGGATGCTCATACCTATGTAAAGAGATGTGATGTGTGCCAAAGAACTCAGTTTCCTACTCGCAGAGATGAAATGCCATTGAAACCCATGATGGGCGGACGTGCATTTTCAAAGTGGGGTATAGACTTTGTAGGACCCATTAACCCCCCTGCAAAAGGTACACATGCAGAATACATTATTGTTGCCACAGATTATCTAACCAAATGGGTAGAGGCAAAAGCCACAAAAAAGAATGATGCTCACACGACTGCAAAATTCTTATTTGAAAATGTCTTTACAAGATATGGATTGCCTATAGAGTTAGTGAGCAATCGAGGCACTCACTTTCTAAACCAAGTCATTGAATATTTGTTACAGAATTTTATGGTGATTCACAAGAAATCTGCACCATATCATCCTCAGGCCAATGGTCAGGCTGAAAGCACTAACAAGATACTTTGTACCGTACTGACGAAACTCGTGAACAATAAACGTTCAGATTGGGACAAACAGTTACACCACGCTGTTTGGGCATATCGAGTGGCCTACAAGACCGTACTCAATGCAACTCCCTTTCAGATGGTTTTTGGTCAGAATGCAGTGCTTCCTCTGGACTTCCTGATACCGACCCTTAAGGTTGCACAAGAACATCAGTGGACCGGCCATGAATTATCAGCGAGAATAATGGACTTGGAACGATTAGGAGAAACCAGGCTGAAAGCAGCAGCAGGAATATACGCAGCGAAGAAGCGACAGAAAGCATATTTTGATGCACATGTGAAAGATAAAGGCCTAAAAGAAGGAGATTTAGTTCTAGTATATACGCTGAAACAGCACGCACGAAAGTTAGAAAAGCGAGGTTATGGACCTATGATCATTAACAGACTTTCGACAAGTGGAGCAGTACAGTTAGCCACCTTAGAAGGAGATATAATGCCTAATTACATTAGTGGCTGTAGAGTCAAGCTATATCAGGAACCTCTTACTGAGGATATGCTTAGACGACTCACATTGGCAAAGAAGCGTAAGGAGGAAGAAAATAGAATACGAGCGGAAGCTCAGGCAGAAGCCATAGAACGCATTAAGTGCATGAAGCTAAGAAGACAAGGACTAGGGAGAGAACATTATAACCATCTGGAAGCATCACCCAGATATCCCATGGCCATGTGTCAAGTAAAGTCAACCACTCATCCTAGCATAGTGGACAGGAGACCATTCATTACAGTTAGGCTAGAGCACGGCAACCCTTGCCAAGAACTCAGGGCTTTAATTGACTCAGGTGTTGCGACTAGTGCGATTAGATGGTCCCACTATAAGGATTCAGGAATAGAAATGCGGCCAATTGAGGCATACCTCATAGGCTTAGGAGGCATGGAAACCCCTTGCATGGGTGAGGTGGACCTTCCTATCCGCATTAAGGATTTGACCATGACAGCGAAGCTACTAGTGTGCCATGATGACGACCTGATAGAACCCCTAATCCTTGGCCAAGATTGGCTATACGATCACTCAGTGGACCTAAATCTTAGACAAGGCTCCTTACAGATTGGAACCTTAGAACAGAAGCGAGTGATACCGCTTGACTTCCCTAACGGCATTCTGCCTGACGGTTGTAACCCTAGACCCTATGAAACACATGCGACGGGAGCCCGGAGGATCTTTGATCAGCTCAATCACGCTACGTCTACACCAACCCACTCTAGCTTGGCTATGGACAATTGTCAATCAGAAGGACGACAGGAGATCTTCCCTGGGACTTCCTGCAAACTAGAAGGGACAGTTACCCAACCGCAAGGGTAGATGGACACAATCAGCGGTCAGGTGGGTTGCATCAGCAGCCAAATGAGCACGACGCCCTGCGGTGCTCATCCTTCCAAACTTGTTGCGGACTGGCCTAGATTAAAGTTAAAGAATGCATCACTTCCTAATGGGCAGGTCACGGTTGGATCTCCCTTCTTTTCCAAAGTAGAGTGTCCATCCGATCTCTCAACCTCAACAACAACAGAGTCACCCACGACGAAGGAACCCAGACCGACGGCAGTATCAGAAGACACAACAAGGACAGCAGTCTAGGCCACCCAAAGGAAGCGGCACCAGACAAATATGGGTGCGAAAAGGACAAAAAGCACCGAAGAACTCCAACCAAGCAGAGATCAACAAGAAAAAGGTAGTGCAGAAACAGAATCAGTATCCACCATCCCCTCGACCTTCCTCTACAGGTCCGAGCATTCGACGAATTTGAATCGCCAAGAAATACCTTACCCATAGACCCACACCCATGCAGATTTGGGTACCCAAACCATGTATCATAGCTCAATCCTTAAGCCATGTAATACATACCCCTCACAAATCTTTCCATCCCTAAACACCACCACACCCGATACTACCTTTGACCCCTCAACAGAAACCCACCACCCACTCTAAGACTCTTAGGAAATGGATACCGAAGAATGTCCAACCGTCTTCCCCTAACCCTTTGTCTAACTACCCCCCGACTAACATACAACCTTGTACTAAATCACTAACCTTTAAACCTTGTAAAAATTCACCCACCATCATCACACATCACTCATAATCTCATCTCATCAAGAAATGTATGCTTAATCTGAAACGTGTAGGTGTCTAGAGACCTGCACTAGTGCTGCAAGAAGCATTGCATCCATCACATCACAGCACTTGGCTACACGGGTTACGCATCAGTTATGGAAAGGGATTGCGGTCTCACTTTAATGGGATCATAATTAATTTCCATGCTAATGTGTTAATCTTTTGTAGCAGATCTTTCTCATTAACGCATCAGTCATCATGCAAACCGACGAAGGACCATCAGGAGCAGGCCCCAGTGTAGCGGCAGTGCCCCTCAATGTTTTACGAGCAGAATCCTACCCGACTGCTCCACCGCCAGAATTCCAAGGATTTCCAGGGCCCATGCCTATCGACAACCCACCTATGGGCTACACAGAAAAGATACATCGTAACTCTCATTGGTTTCAGGGACTTGCAGGACCCTTAGCGGACGCGGATTTCATATTTGAATCTACTTTGACGTTTGATGACCGCACTTGGGGAAAATACCAATTCTTCTCCAGAGAGTTCGAAGCCCTACAGAACACCCAGGACTTAACTCACGTTTGGGCCAGAGTAGGCTTCACGGAGTATTTCAGTGATCCTCTGCCCAAACCTGACTTTTACAGGTGTTATTATTTAATCACTACTTTGCTGGCCTCAGAGAATAAGGATATCCCAGGAACTTTTATTTTGCCTTCTTTAGTGGATGATCCACCCTACAAAAGGTTTTACCTCTCAAAGGATTTAATCAGAGCGGCCATCAAAATTCATGGCACCCACACACCCACAGATCGAGAAAGATTAATTCCAGACCCTATGAAACGTGGGGATGTCACTAAGTGGGAGGAGATCTCAGCAATTACACCTGAGCTGTCAAAGCCGCTACGGATATGCATGCAACACTTCGCATTCCCCGCTCAGGACAGATTTACCATGCCCCATAAAAGAATATGGTTTGGATTGTACTTGGCATGTACGGGACCTCAGACGGTTGATCTGGCAAGCTGGATCATTGATCAAATGTATTTGGCACAACACAGATGGGAACGCAAGAAAGTGCTTAATGGATGTTGTGCGCTCACAAGAATTGTTTATATGTGCTTGGCCTATGATTTGCCAATTGAACGTGCATTAACAGGAGAAGAGCTGAAAGCATTCAAAGGAACGACGAAGAAAGCCAGGAAGCCCAGTAGAACACGGGCAGGTAAGCGTATGAGAGGCACTATTCCTTGCCTTCAAGTGCTAGAGTCACCATCACCACAACCCTCTCCAGAGCGATCACCGACAGAAGCCGCTCCCACAGTGCAACCTATTCGCATAAGGTTGTCTAGACCAGTGGTCATGGAGGGCACTACTAGTACAGTTGCACCTCAAACAGCTACAACCACAGAACCCACCTGTTAGCAGCAGACAAGGGAGTCAACGAAGATCTGGCAAATAGGCCAGTAATTTTCCTCATGAAGAAGCAAGTACGAGCATTCAACGCAGATCTAGCACTAAGGCAACCTTTAAATTTTCAAATCCTTTACACCCATTTAAAGTGATTTTCATCACTAAACACCATTGTAAATACCAATTCATCTTTTTGTAGCTCCATTTTGTGCAAGCCAAGGAGTCCTTGAGCTTGAGGAGCTTTAGAAGTATCTACCTGCCAATTTTCATATTTTTTAGATATCGTTTGAGCCCTCAAATAAGCCCTGGAACCTAATTTTTAACTAGGCCGGACACTAGGTCTGAACAGGGCCAAAGCTAGTCAAAAACTATAAAAGGAGCTAGAGAGCTCATTTTTGAGGTTAGATTGTAATTGAAACGAACTTGTAAGAGCTTTTGAAAGTAATCTAAAGAACTCCATTGATTCTCTCTCTTTGTCTTGCCGTGTGTGCGCGTGTGTGTGTATGTGTGTGCATGCTTGTGTGCTTCTCACTCACGCACTTGTGCCGCCACTTGCTCGAGGTCTTCATACCATCCTCACGTCTTCCCGGATTGACATTAAAGGAGGTGCTACTCATCACTGAGCTACACCAAATTTTGGCGCCGTTGCCGGGGAACGAGCTTTGAGGACGAGCGTGTGATGGTAAGACGTAGAGTTGACGCGTTGGAGTTGTAGGTATTTTCTTCACTCTCATCGATTTTCTTTTACTTTCTTCACCATCTTCATCACCATCATCATCATCACCATCTCCCACCTCCATCTCCATCATCGCGAAAATTTTCAGTTTTGATCATATCACCTTCTCCACCTCATTTCCTCCATTCCACTTGTGAGAGAGAGCGAGAGAGCGATATTGCTTGCACTGTTTTTGCATGTTGTTGTGATTCTTGCAGGTACTGCCATCATCATCATCCCCAGCACGCTGCGCGCAGGTACGAAAATCTCAGAAACTGTCTCGCGGTCGCAGGTCTCTGTCGATCGCGATTGACAGAAAATTTCAACTTTTGACAAAACTAAGTGCACCATGAGAACAAGCACAAGGAGCACATCCTAGATCACTAAAAAGTTTTCAAAAATTCCGTGTTTTCCTGTCAATCGCGACCGACACTGTCGATCACGATCGACAGCCACGATCGACAGATTCTGTCAATCGCGACCGACAGACCCTGTCAATCGCGACCGACAGACCCTGTCAATCGCGACCGACAGACCCTGTCAATCGCGACCGACAGACCCTGTCAATCGCGATCGACAGACCCCCGCGACCGACTGACTGCCACGTAGGACCCTGTCAATCGCGATTGATACTGTCGATCGCGACTGACAGCCACGACCGACACCCCTGTCGATCGCGATTGACACCGTCGATCGCGATTGACTGAAATTCCACGATTGATTGACTTTTACGCGTAGCCACGTGTCCATCGCGACTGATAGGCCCCCGATTGACTGAAATCTCGGTGAAAAAATCGGAAGACGTGTCGATCGCGATTGATACCGTCGATCGCGATTGACAGCCACGATCGACTCTGTCGATCGCGATTGACACCGTCGATCGCGATTGACAGCCCCGACGGACACCTCTGTCAATCGCGATTGACAGACCTGTCGATCGCGATTGACAGGCTTTTCGGCCAAAAAAAAATTAGGGTTTTTTATTTCAAAATTTGGGGCAATTTTGGGGCATAATAGTCAATCCATTAGCATTTTTGAGGTTCCTACACTTGTGAATTGGGAGGAAACTCTAGGATCTGTCAGCCAGTTTGAATCCTGTTTTAACCCCCTAAACCCTGAACAGTCATAACTTTTCCATACGAAATCCATTTTTTGAGCTCTTGGGCTTGTCGGAAACCCAGGGGGATCAAAGTCAGGGATCTCTAGAATTATTTTCCAAAAAAATCATAGTGAAAATTGGTGTTGTGCTACCTGAATGGAAATCATTGGTTCTGTCTTTGGAGTTTAAGTCTTGAGCTAACTTTGGAACTCTTACAGATCTATTGAGGGCATCGAAAGGCGTTTTGAGCAAGTGTAAGTGCAAGCTTGGGAACACACTTCCTGGGCATCCAAAGGCAACCAAGCAGGAAACAAAAGGTTGGAAATTCTCAACTCCCTTTGTCAATTCCTAGCTTAGGCTAAGAACGACTAGTGATAGGAGTCAGCCAGGGCGACAGTAGGCAGTTATCAAGTTGAAGACTACCTAAAAACTCAAGTTCAAGATAAAAACATAATCTTTGTACTGTCGATAACCTTAAGGTAAAGAACCTAACCTGGAACGATCAATTTACAGTGCGGAAATACACTCAAGTATACCTGTCGACGCAACTTCAGACAAGGTCATAAACACGATAACACACTAAAAAGGAATCAAGTGACTGAAACCAATTGATCAGCAACAAGGTTGTACTCTGGGCAAAATTGGGCTACTGAAATAGGCATATGAACCTTAGATCGGGACGACATCTAGTAAGGGAGAGACAAAGCCTTAGGTCTTCAGAGGCTAGTGTTAACCACACTGCTAGGTCTTGGGCCCAGCAGTTGAGCCACCACTCGTACTACCCTAGCTCTAAGACCAGTGAGTCAGAGATGTCTCAAGGCATGGACAGACCTACAGGAAGTTCAGGAGTGCCTTACTTGCACAGGGTAGAAGGCCCATACAAAACACAGTTGGAGTACCTTAGGACCAACCGATTAGGTGTTAGCATCTATGAGGACGGCCTACGAAGATCCGTGGTCCAGATTAAAAATCGTGATCAATCCATGGGACTAGAGCACCCAGCTGTCAAATTTGAAAACGGCGCATACCTGGACAAAGAAGGAACCATATACGTAGTCACCAGTCACCCAGATAGGACGGATGAATTTGGAAATGTAATCTCAGAGGCGGACTTAGGGGACTTAGAACAAGGAAATATGGGCGTAGAACCTAGAACCCCCCGAGGTAAATCAGTTCTCACGAGGATTATCACGCCTGAGTGGGTTCCCCAAGACAACAAGAGCATAGAGTTGCTCCTCAATCGAGAAACTGACGAAGCCTTTTGGAGGTATAAATCTAATCAGCCAACGGATATAGGGAATATCATGATCTACGAGTTTAAGGACCCTGATAGCCCAGGCAGAGTGACCTACCTAGATCACGCTTCAGAACGGATCTTTGTGGTTACGGAAAATGATAGGCATGCTTACACTTGGAAGGGTGAATTCATTTTCCCCCAACCAAGATCAAATGTATCCTATGGTCACCCTAGGGCTGGAACATCCCAAGCTCATGGAATGCAAAGAGACAGAAGTAGAGATAGACCAGAAGTAAGCTTTGCCAACCCAGTGGGCAGAGAAAGAACGAGGACGGAGACGAATAGGGTAGAACCTGAGATGCTTAGAGCTCACAGGAACCAAAGAAATGTAGATGGATTCCCTCTGTCGAGGCCTAGAGAGCACACAAGAACTTTGAGACCCACCCAACTAGTTAAGTCCATGAAGAATTACTTTGACGGCACAGGAGATCCCTATGATCATGTGGCGGAGTTCAAGCAAGTCTTGAGAGCTGAACAAGTGGAGGATCTGTTCACGCAGTACAATGCCTTCGGTCTAACCCTTAGGAACACAGCACTTACATGGTTTCAGCCATTGGATGAGCGCCAGTTCAGGAGCATAGACCAACCCCTAGAGGCTTTCATTGTAGAGTTCTCTAAGAGCAGCATAAGACACAATACCTCCTCATTGATTCACAGCTTCAAACAGACCCCCCAAGAGACTGTCAGATTGGCCGGAAGAAGATTTAGACAATATCTTGAAAGGTGCCCTGTTTCGGAGCTACCCACATCTGCTAAACAAGTAGCCTTATTCCTTGATGGATTGCTGAGTACGAAACTGAGATCCTATGTATATCTGAAGGACCCTAGGACTATAGAAGAGTGTGTACGCATGTGCATTGACATTGAAGATAACCTAGGGGAAGAACTAGAGCTTTCCAAAATCTACAAAGATTCAGATAGTGCATCTAGTCACTCTTCCACGCAATCCACATCAATTGAGGAACTTGCAGAGAAAGTAGCTCAGAAATTAGGAGTAACTAGCAAACAAATCCCAAGGTTTGCTCCTGTGAAAAGGTGCTATACATGCGGTGGTGACCATATGGCGAATGTCTGCCCCATTATGGCTCAACCCCAAGTTAATCCTAGCAGCCAGTACTGCACCATAGAACGGCGATACACCAATCACACCGCACAAGATTGCCCATACAACAAGCAGGCAGTTAGGCAACCCTACCCTCAGCCCTACCAACAAGGCAGATACCAGAACCAGTACCCTCTACAGCCATATGGCAGGCCACAGCAACCCTATCAGCAACCATATCAGGCCCAACAGAGACCCCAACCGGTGCTAGCTCAACAGCCTCCAAACCCCGCTAACGTGATCCCGGTAAAGTATACTGCTGCAGAAGAGAACCTGAATAGAGCCTTGGTCCCAGTAACATCCTTGCTTTCTGAAAGTGATCCAAGTGACCATAGCTTTGATTCTACACATGTCGATAGTCCCCAGGCTTACTACATGCAGTCTCCAGAACATGGTGAGTCCTACTATAGTGAAGAACCGAGTGAACCTAGTTGGGAGTCAGATTACACGAACGTCATGTATGCAAACCCCAACCCTAGGCCTCAACCTAGGCAGGTACGACCACCATTTCCTAGAGGACCATGCTACCGATGTCAGGGAGATCACTTCATTCGTGATTGTCCCTTACCTCCACCAACACAAACTCAGTCCATGACGATCCAAGGCTTTTGCCAAGATTGTGGAAAAGAGCATCTTTTACGAGATTGCCCAAAGAACCCCAATAATACGCCAAAAATCACTCCTATCAATGTGATTGGATTGGTTGTAGATTCCTCAGGAAGTGTCACTTCCACTGCACCAGTACAGGTAGTCACTAAAGCTCAGGCATTGTAGCAAAACCAAGAGGCAAGCCAGGAAAAGGGCCCAGAGGCTAGTGAAACCGAGAGCGTGACAAAGAAAAGGACTAGAGCATGGAAAGATAGTCGAGAAAGAATGAAAAGACAATGGGCTAAAAAGATGAGTGAACTCAAGGAAAGCGTAAGGGAAACAAGAGCCAGAATAACCGAACTCACAACTCAAACTCCCTCTCACACTACTCCACCACCACCACTCCCATCTCCATCCGACCCACCACCTCCCCCACCGCCTCATCAAATCCCACCACCCCCTAGAGTAGGATCAGTCCTAGCTGATCCCACTCCCGAAGACCTAAACATGATGCTTAAAGCATATCAGGCCAGAATCCAAGAAGGGCCAACCATAACCGATCATGAGAAATGCTACCCTAGAGCCGAGCTAGAGCTTGAACGAACAAAAATTTGTGCAAAGATGGTGGAATTGGCCCAAGCCATGTTCGAAGCTAGCCGCCTCTTTAATATCTCTAGCTCAGCTAAGACGCAGTTACATTTTGATGGACTGCTAGAAAGAATAGAGAGGCTAATTGCACAATCAGAGAAGGAACCTGCCCCTCAAAGAAAGGAAAGGGCGACAGAACGGATAAGCCAGCCTCTTCAGGAAGCCCACGTGCCTCCTCAAGAAGCTTATCTTCCCCCCCAAAAGGCACATGGGCCTCCCTCGAAAGCTTACGTACCCCCACAGGTGGCCTACATTCCTTCTCAGAGAGCGTATGAGCCTGTTCGGGAAAGTAATAGAATAAGTAATCCTCCCCAAGAAGCTTGCGCCCCAGCCATCTATGAGAACGAGGAGAGAGCCAATGATAGAATAAGCCCTCCTTCCCAGGTTGCTTATGCGCCTAATTCTACGGAGCCAGACACTTCTTCTTCTATGAATCGGTTTGCACCAGACTTCCTACGAGAGATTCAAGAAGACAAATGGGATAATGAAAGTGAAGTCGCCCCTCCTTTTGAGCTTGTGGATGATGCACACGACCAATTCCCACAAGACATCCCATCTATTTACGGGGAACATGAGAGTATTCAGTCTCACGAGAGATTGGACTTTGAGTCTAATTCCATACAAGAGCTACCCCACTTCACAGGCCCATGGGAAGCAAAGTCCACGTGTATTAGAGCACCCACAGTCATGGTAAGGAACGATGACTCAGTCATATCAAGGAACACGGAGGTAGTAAAGAACACCAAGGTGCAGCGCGATCCCACTTTGGAAGAACTGCCTAAGGATAGACCAGAAGCGCGAAAATATGTAGCCAGTCAAATAACTGAAGCTGCAAAACCTCGTTCCAGGGTAGGATCCCATAGGACAGTGCCAGAAATTCCCTTGGATAAGATAGGAGATATGTGTGAAGGTGAAGAAGGGAACACCTATCTTCCCATCACCTACCAGGAGTACACCACCAAGGCAATTTTGGACTCAAGTGCAGGAGTTGCAATTCCCACTACTTCCCTATGGAAGCGTTGGGGCAAGCCCGCACTCAAGCCAACGAGGATGAAATTGCAGATGGCCGACGGTCATATTGAGAGACCCTTAGGATTGCTAGAAGGAATAACTCTCACCACTTGTGGTGTCGAGTTTGAGCATAGCTTTGCTATATGTGACTCTTCAGCAAAAATCATGCCTATGAGATGATTTTGGGAAGACCATTTATGCGACAGTTGCAAGTGGTACAGGATTGGGGAACCAACTCCTTGTATTTGCAACACTTGGGCGTTACGACCAAAGTCAATCTCAAGGATTATTCTCATAGAGATGTCCCTCCTATCCAATGGAATCCCATCCATAGAGCCAAAGATGATACAGAGTCGGTGCATTCCATAGGGTCTGGATCCTCATGGATGCATGAAGACACTCACTTATGGATGTGCAAGGTAGCAGTAGAGGAAGAGAAGAGAGAAAAGGCCAGAGAGATAGGTGCAAACGAAACTCATAGATCCATTCAAGACCCAGCCTATGCACCTGTAGTCTTTCCTAACGAGGAATTTGAACCCCATGGCTGGGCAGAAATTTTAGCAACCATGGACGTAGCCATCAATGAAGAACAATGGACACCTCACTGTGATGAGGATGGCTATGACATTTCAGTCTTCTCCATAGAGCCAATCATGGGAGAGGCAGTTCTAGAAGAATGCGAACCTAGCCCTGTTGCATTTGAGGATGCAAGTGACTCCGATCTAGAGTCAATCATTATGGACCCACCATTTGCATCAGATGAAGAATACTTCCATGAAATAGAATTTCAACCCCAGAGGCATGGAGAGGTTACAAATGATGTAAGATTAGCAACACATGTGACCCCGAAGGAAGAAGGAAAGAAACGAAAGAAGAGAGAAGCCTCACCAAAAGAGGAAGAATCTTTGTTTGAGGTCCCAGAAAATTTTAAGAAGTATGAGATAGATGACAGGAGAGTCATGATAAGAATGCCTAAACGAGAGGCACAATCAGGAGAGGCCTATGATAACAAAGAAACTACCAAGAAAATCGTAGTGGCCTTAGAAGAAGGAGAGGAGAGATGTACGTACATAGGGCATGACCTAACAGAAGAAGAAGAGTACGAATTGATTGCCTTACTAAGAGAATACAGAGATGTATTCGCTTGGAGTTACAAAGATTTGAAAGGTGTTGACCCCGATATATGCTCACACACTATCCCCATGACCTTAGATGCCAAACCCTCTAAGCAAAAGCCTTATACATATAACGATAATTATGCTGCTAAGATTAAAGAAGAGATAGATAGACTGGTTGAAGCTGGATTTATCTACGAAATTGAGCACACTGAATGGGTATCACCCATCGTGGTGGTACCCAAGAAGAATGGCAAACTGCGCGTGTGCATTAACTTGAAGAAGGTTAATGCAGCCACTATTCGAGATAACTATCTGCTTCCCATCACAGAACATCTCTTAGAAAGAGCGGCAGGCAAGGAAGTGTACAGCTTCCTTGATGGATTTTCGGGCTACAATCAAGTAGCCATAGCTCCAGAGGATCAGCATAAGACAGCCTTTGCCACAGAATGGGGCATTTTTGCCTTTAGAGTAATGTCATTTGGGCTTACCAATGCACCAGCTACCTTCCAGAGGCTGATGTGCCATGTGTTTAAGGAGTTCTTGAGGAAGAGTTTAGAAGTCTATGTTGATGATCTTTGTGCTCATTCCAATATTAGACAAACCCATATTCCTGAACTCAGACAAATCTTTAATAAATGTAGAGAATATCAAGTCTGCTTGAACCCAGAAAAGTGCGTTTTTATGGTCAGGCAAGGCAAGATTCTAGGACACATAGTGTCAAAGAATGGCATATCTACTGACGAAGAGAAAGTGAGAGCCATAGCAGAGCTACCTAAGCCAAAGAATGTCAAGGAAGTACAAGCTTTCATGGGGCACTGTGGTTATTACCGACGATTTATACACATGTATGCTGTCATTGCAAAGCCCATGTACGGACTTCTGACAAACTTTGAGTGGACGGATGAATGCGAGAACTCCTTCCAGGAGCTTAAACGAAGATTATGTTCAGCACCAATCTTGACCACACCAGATTGGAATAAGCCATTCCACGTTCATGTGGATGCATCCAATTATGCCATTGGATGTGTGCTTGCACAACCTACTGGTGAAGGTAATATGGATCTTCCAATTGCCTATGCCAGTAGACAATTGAATGCGGCTGAATGGAATTACACCACTACGGAAAGAGAAGGCTTAGGCATGGTATATGCAGTTAAGAAATTTAGACACTATTTGCTTGCAAATAAGTTTAAATTTTTTACTGATCATCAGGCATTATTATATCTTGTAAACAAGTTAGTAAGATGGTTTCTCTTGCTCATGGAATATGACTTTGAAGTTGTGGTAAGGAAAGGTAGGACTCATTTGAGAGCTGATCATCTCTCTAGGCTCACATCGGGAGAAGCCCCACAAGGAGTGTCAGATGATCTTCCTGATGCTTACTTGTTTAATTTGGAAGTTGTACCGCAGTGGGCCAAGCCATTGGTACCAGTATTGACATACGGGCCTAATCATCCAGTGATAAACACACGGAATAGAGAGGTTGTAAAAGCCCAAAAGTACCACATCATGGCAGGAAGTATGTACAAGCACACAGATCAAGGGATCTTGGCTTGTTGCGTAGAAGAGGATGAGTACTCTAAATGGTTGCAATTAGCACATGTAGGTGCACTAGAGCAACACCATTCAAAGCAACGAACTTTACAGACCCTAAAGAGACTCGGAGTACATTGGCCAACTATGGAAGCTGATGTCCAAAAGTTGTGCAAGGAGTGCCCAATCTGCTGCACTAAACCACCTGTGGAACACGCCACTCTTTATCAAGTATCCATTGTGCCAGATTGGAGCGAACCTGTAGTATTCTTCCTGAGGACAAACACATTCCCTCCAGACATGACTCTGGCTAGGAAAAGGAGTTTAGAACAAGAAGCCCAGGATTACTCACTCATTGGTAATAATCTATATAAGCGTGGTAAAGATGGTTACCTGAGATTGTGTGTCCATGAAAGTGAATATCTTAAGATCTTAGAAACTGCTCACCAAGGTGTAGCAGGAGGGCATTTTGGACCGGATCGGGTGATCAAGGCCATACTATTTGCGGGCTTCTGGTGGCCTACCCTTCACATGGATGCACATACCTATGTGAAACGGTGTGATGTCTGTCAGAGGACTCAGTATCCTATACGCAAAGATGAGATGCCACTGAAACCTATGATGGGTGGACGCGCATTCTCTAAGTGGGGAATAGACTTCGTAGATCCTATTAATCCCCCAGCTAAAGGTTCTCATGCGGAATACATCATTGTTGCGACAGATTATCTCACCAAGTGGGTGGAGGTAAAGGCTACGACAAAGAACGATGCTCAAACAACTGCCAAATTCTTGTTTGAGAATGTATTCACGAGATATGGGCTACCTATAGAGCTTGTAAGTGATAGAGGCACTCATTTCTTGAACGAAGTGATTGAAAATCTACTCCAGGAATTCTTGGTAATACACAAGAAGTCTGCCCCCTATCACCCTCAAGCTAATGGACAAGCTGAGAGCACTAATAAGATCTTATGCAATGTTCTGACAAAATTAGTGAACACTAAACGCTCTGATTGGGACAAACAGCTACACCATGCTGTTTGGGCATACCGAGTGGCCTACAAAACGGTACTCCAAGCCACCCCCTTTCAGATGGTATTCGGCCAAAACGCTGTGCTACCCTTGGACTTCCTGATCCCTACATTGAGAGTAGCACAAGAGCACGAATGGACAGGTCATGAGCTCTCCTCTAGGATCTTTGACCTTGAACGATTAGGAGAAACAAGACTGAGAGCAGCTGCAGGAATATATGCAGCCAAGAAGAGACAGAAGGCATATTTCGATGCCCATGTGAAGGATAAAGGCTTGAAAGCAGGAGATCTAGTTTTAGTCTATACACTAAAACAACAAGCGAGGAAGCTAGAAAAGAGAGGCTACGGACCAATGATCATCAATAGGATCTCCACGAGTGGAGCAGTACAATTGGCCACGTTAGAGGGTGATGTTCTCCCTAACTATATCAGTGGTTGCAGAGTCAAGTTGTATCAGGAACCTCTCACAGAGGAAATGCTTAGCCGACTCAACACTGCTAAGAAACGCAAAGAGGAAGAAAAGCGAGTTCGAGAAGAAGCTCAAGCTGAAGCTTTAGAACGCATCAGAAGGATGAAATTACGAAGGCAAGGTAGAGATCAGCCTAGAGCGAATGACTATGCAGATCAAGGATTTCCTATGGCCATGTGTGAAGTTGCAGGAACAAGCTCGCATAGGATAATTGATAGACGTCCTTTCGTAACCTTAGATATAGGACAAGGAAAGAGTGCAAAGACCGTAAGAGCCTTGATTGACTCAGGTGCCGCCACTAGTGCTGTTAGAGTGTCTTACTGTCAAGAGTTACAGTTAACTGTCAATCCTGTGGAAGCATATCTCATAGGATTGGGAGGCGTGGAAACCCCTTGCATGCGCGAGGTGGAACTTCCCCTCTACATTCATGATGAGACAATGACAGCTAAAGTACTAGTGTGTCAAGATGAGGACCTCACGGAACCCCTTGTCTTGGGTCAAGACTGGATCTATGACCAAGCAGTCAACTTGAACCTAAGAAGTGGACTTCTTCAGGTATGGGTCAATCATAGTCGAATTACAGTAGAGTTAGATAATGGAGCACTCAAGGAACTAGGAAAGGCACAGACTCCTGGTCCTTCCAGGGGTACACATGAAGATGACCATGCTGTTCTTGTCCAAAACTATGTGTTGCAGAGGAATGATATTCGCAAAAAAGGAGTCAGGAATGCAACGGAACTCCCTTCTTTTCCAAAGGCCAGAAGGAGGCAGCAACCCAAGATGGATGAAAGGCAGAAGAAGCAGAGTACTACCTATGTCCGAGATCAAAAGTACCTGCGCAGCAGAATGTCCCAGAAAATAAACCATGTGTGGGTGCGGAAAGGCGAACAACCGGTTGCACCACCGTCAACTACACGGGCGAAGTTTCTTATTAATAACCAACAACACGACATTAATAAGAAGTCTTGCAGAAATTCTCCTGCTAACGTGAAATCTATTTGGGTGCCCAAGAAGTCGATGAAGGCTAGCCCACAATCAAGACAAATTTGGGTGCCTAAGGCTTGCTTGAGGGCACAAGTAGTTACGCCGAGGCCACAACCTAAACAGCATAATGCAGCTACGCATACTGCCAGTATTCACTCGTTCTCAACACTCAAGAACACACCAAGACCCAAGAGCGCGCATGTAATCGCTTGTAAATGGGTCCCTAAAAGGCCCCATTTTCAAACCACGACACCGAGAAAGCTCTCTAGAGTCTCTACGAAATCGAAAGCAAAGCCCATCCACTGCATTTGGCAGCCTAAGACCTGTAATAAACCCCCCGACCCAATTTGTAAATTCATCCCCACTTACTAACTTCATTAGTCTCCTAGGACTACCCAAGCATTAACTACACACACGTGCACCGAACACTTACTAACCCATTATTCGCTCCCGACCCTCATGTTAATATTGTGATGGGAACAACAACGGTCCTCCCTTGTCTTGTACAATATTAACACCTGTTTGTATATTCTCACAGAGACAGACAGCAAGAAGTAAAATGGCAGATACAGTAGGAACTAGCTCCCAGGCAGGCACCAGCCCACAAGTGGTGGACATCGAAAGCCTTCCAGTCGAGGAAGAATTAAAAGAAAGACCAGCGGCATTATGGGCATTGCACGCCATACCAATTCAGAATCCTCCGCAGGGTCACACAATGCCGGTGGGCAAAACCTCACATTGGTTCAGTGACGTTGCTGGACCTCTGGGTGAAGGCACATATATGTGGGAGTCCGAGGTCGAATTCAACGGACGATGGGGCAGATACCATTTCTTTACCAGGGAGTTTGAAAAGCTACAGAACAACGAAGGACTGAAGCCGATATGGAAGAAGGCTGGGCTTTATGATTATTTCAAATTCCAACTACCAAAGCCAGATTTCCTAAGATGCTCATATCTAATTAGTACCCTCACCCCCAGCAAAGACAAGAAAGGATACAGCTCCTTTGTACTCCCATCACTCACAAGGGGCAACGAGCTGAAGCGTTTCCGCTTGACTATCAACCTGGTAAGAGAAGCACTCGACATGACTGGTATGCACATTCCAACAGAGAAAGAGACTATGGTTCCAGACAACATCAAGAACCGGAACCTGACAAAGCTGAAGGACATGGTTGCAATGACGCCCACGATCGCCATCCACTTACGTATGGTCATGCAACATTTCGCCTTCCCCGCGCAGGAGAGGTTCACAATGCCTCCCAAAAAGATCTGGTTTAGCCTCTACCTGGCGGATGCTTTTGAGTTGACCATCAATATGCCCCACTGGATTATCGACCAGATTCATATGGCTCATCAGAGATGGTACAAGAAGCAAAAATCTGTATTGTATGGTTGCTGTGCACTCACAAGAATTGTATACAGATGTCTCGCATATGATGTACCGGTGCAGAGGGCTTTGATCTGGTCCAGAGCATAGGAATTTCAACGCAGATTGTCAGCTGTAGGGCCTCCCTCAAAGAAGATGAGAGGCGCTGTCCAGATGCCTTGCGCACAAGCTCGCGGTGCTACCCTGACGCCTGAGACCACCCCAAGACTCCCCCGACGAGTGCAACCATTTACTATCAGGTTACCCAGGCACAGCACAGATGGCCCTAATCTTGTGTTTCCACCAGTACCGACTGATCTGGAATTCCCGCATGGGTTCACCCTGGAAGATCTAACGGACGAAGAAGTTGCAAGAATCATCGAAGCTGTAAATGCAGAAGTTGAAGAAGAGCAAGCCAGTGGACAGCAAACGGCCCCAGACCAAGCACAGCCCAGCCAACCGGACGTAGTCAATGTGGACGATGAAGACGAAGCTCATGAGGAGACACAGGGTGGACAATCAGAAGCAGAAGAACAAGAATATGATCAAGAAACCCTACAAGTACTGGAAGGTGCCCCCGCCTACACTAGCGCGTTAAAAAAGCTTTACGATACAATGAACCGAGTTCAAGAGCAACACAGACTCTCATTAGCTGCAGGTAAAGCTCTCATGAACCAGATTCTGGAGGAGGAAGGTGTGGACGAGCAATACCGTGCCACCTTGGAAATGATATCAGATGCTTTGGGAGTACCGGAAACAGTGCATACCGCACTAGCGCAATCACGAAGGACAGAGAGAAGATATGGAAGACGCCCCCCACGAACAGGAAAACGAATGAATGTATTAGGTTCAGGACCACAAGGCACCCCCACAACCACTGGCACAGCACACAGTTCACGACACCGAGGAAGCCCACACATCGAGTGCACCCCCATCACCTCCCTTGCCACCTTCCCCCCCACATCCACCTCACTCACCTCCCTCTACCACTGTAACCTCCACTGTCACCACCTCTGAAACCACTACGCACACCAACACACAAACCATCAGCCAACCCCCACACTCTACTTTCACTGAAAACACGAGTCTAACTACAACCACGGTACACCTCACTACCCCGAGCACACTTCCTAGAAGTTCACAATTACACACACCTCTATACACGTTCACAACCCTCACCGCTACCACAATTCCCATGTTCACAGTCACTCCCACCACGAACCCCACTCTCATGGAGGTGTCACCCACCTCTGCACCTCTCCCATCCCCCATTTACCCACAATCTCCCATTCCCCCACCTCCCCCCTCACCCGTCCCCAGTACTGCATTCACAATCCCCTTTCCCTTTCCCTACCCCTCTGCATTCAACACTATTCCTCTCGATAACTTATTTAATAATATGCATCAATGCATGGCCCAACTTCAGCAACATTACCAACACTTGGACAACCAACATACAAGGCTCTTCCGAAGCCACGAGGATCTCCAAGCAAGATGTAGGGATCTTGAAGAGCAGAAGCAGCGACTAGAACAGCAGCACATGACATTACAGGAGCAATACGCACAATTAGAAGCCAACCCACCCCAAGCAGATGACGACGAACGACGACACATGGACGAGCTGCTACACTCTCAGATCACGGAAAACCTGAAGCTTCGACGAAACTTGGGCCTCCTCCGCAAGCATATGTCTACAGCGCTAGAGGAGAATAAAAGATTACAGAAACAGAACGAAGAAAACCTGGAGGCGGCCATGGAGGGCTCCCCACAGGAGATTGACCCAGAACGATTCAAGGCAATTCCCTCGGAGAATATGCAGGTGGTGTTAGAAACTCATGCCGATCTAATGGAGGCCCATGCCGCTTTAGAAAAAGAGAGAGACGAGTTACGAAGACAGTTGGCCACCCGGCAGACAGAACCCAGCCCGAGCATAACCGCAGAAGAAACAGCTGAAGAGGTCACTAAACTCCGGGCCGAACTTGAGGAATTACGCAGCAAGGTTATGCAATATGAGCGTCAGCCCTCCCCTCTGGTAGACCCCGAGCCTGACGATCTGGTGCCAATTGAAGTAGAAGAAACATTCGAGGATCCCTATGTACCAATGCCAACACCCGGCGGTAAGCGCACAGAACAGGGAATGGACACAATTGAGATTGAGGCACCGGAATGGATGCAAAAGTTAGAGAAAGTAGCCACGACGCATGATGACAGGGTGGCAGTCCAAATCGCATTGATGTCAAAACTGGAAGAGGTGGTAATAAAATTTGATTATTTTCAGAATCTTTCACACCATAGGTGGATCGGCCCATCGGATGATCTGTATGTACCTTTTTGCGTGCTCATGGCGGATTATAATGCGGAGATCAAGCGCCACACCTCAAGGGAACCCACCTCTACCACCCAATTTGCACCCGATGACATCCCAGAGAGTGCCAAGCAAGGACATATCCGCCAACCAACGTGGAGAATTCGGCTGCTCGAAACCTACCCGGAAATGGTAAGAACATGGAACAACATGCCATTGTACATCAAATATAATCCATGTTATTGCCCTGTGTTTCGAAGGAGATCCTGGCCGGAGTACACACATACAGTGCTGACGATTAAAGGATGTGAGAAGTGGCTAAATTACGTGTACTTCGCACCCCCTAAAGGCGCACCTACAATTGGCTATATGATTTCAACGATCCGACATTGGGGGGTCCGTTTCAAGAATGTTCCTGATATCATGACTCAGATGTGCCTGAAAATTTTCGAACTTATGCTGGTCATCTTCAGGACCTTCAAAAATGTCAAGGAACCGCATCTCTCAGCACTAGGATTTAATGAAGGGAACCAGGACCTTGTATACGACATGAGCACAACTCCATCGATCAATGTGGTGTATGCATGGCACGCTCGCATCAAATATCCACCGGCCTGCTTCAAACAAACGTTCGAAGAGATGTTTGTCACGGGCTTCTGGGAATATTACTCAGAGATATTCATTCCCAGACCATCCCATCTCTTGCAGTTGTTTGCAGTGGAACAAGCTCTCCACTCCGAAAAGCTACGCATGCCACATCCAGAGGTTCCTGGCCCGGTAGACTGGGATGCTCTTCTGATAGATTTGGCTCAAGGGTTGCGAATTGCTGAACATCATTTAGCGCAGGACGTCGTCGAGTTCTACATCCAAAAACCCTCTCAACAAGGGTCTGTCAGGGACGACAGACGCGAGAGAGGGGGGGGGTGTTAGTAGCAGACAAGGGAGTCAACGAAGATCTGGCAAATAGGCCAGTAATTTTCCTCATGAAGAAGCAAGTACGAGCATTCAACGCAGATCTAGCACTAAGGCAACCTTTAAATTTTCAAATCCTTTACACCCATTTAAAGTGATTTTCATCACTAAACACCATTGTAAATACCAATTCATCTTTTTGTAGCTCCATTTTGTGCAAGCCAAGGAGTCCTTGAGCTTGAGGAGCTTTAGAAGTATCTACCTGCCAATTTTCATATTTTTTAGATATCGTTTGAGCCCTCAAATAAGCCTTGGAACCTAATTTTTAACTAGGCCGGACACTAGGTCTGAACAGGGCCAAAGCTAGTCAAAAACTATAAAAGGAGCTAGAGAGCTCATTTTTGAGGTTAGATTGTAATTGAAACGAACTTGTAAGAGCTTTTGAAAGTAATCTAAAGAACTCCATTGATTCTCTCTCTTTGTCTTGCCGTGTGTGCGCGTGTGTGTGTATGTGTGTGCATGCTTGTGTGCTTCTCACTCACGCACTTGTGCCGCCACTTGCTCGAGGTCTTCATACCATCCTCACGTCTTCCCGGATTGACATTAAAGGAGGTGCTACTCATCACTGAGCTACACCACCACCACGACAGCAGAAGCTCCCACCACTATTGGTGCGGACGCCTTTTCTTTCCCAATACCACACATGGAGGCAGAACCAATAAACACAACATTCGATTTTGAAATGCCTGATGCATTCTCAAATGAATTCCAGTTTTCAGAGGCACAGATGTTCTCCCAAGAATATGAACGCCCCAGTTACCCTACCACACCGCGGGATCTGCCACAGGGACAAGTTGTGTCGAGCTCTGATGACGAAAGAAAAGCCACCGACGATGACGAAGGTGATGACGAAGCCAGCCAGGGCACGCATGATTCCCAAGAACAAGGACAGACAGACGGCCAAGGCCAACAAACCGATGCACACGGTGACACCAGCACGCACGAAGAGGAGACTTTCGAAGCAGCAGCTTACACGCTGGCAATCAAGAAATTATATCGTACGATGGAGAAAGTCTGAGCACGGAAGAAATTGACTGAAGAAGAGAGCCAGGCCCTAATCGAACAAGAACTAGTCTCCGGAGGATTTGAAGAAGTCTACATCAGAGGGTTCAGAGAACTGGTCCAATCCATCGGCCCGGTCGAAGCACTGAGATATTTACAAAGGAAGCCACTCCCCCAATATGACCCTCGCAGAGTTCGCCTGCTATCGAAGCCCGGTGAATATATTCGAGTTCCGGTAGGTGCTCAATCATCCCACCAGGCGCAAGATGCACGCCTACGGCCGGAAAGATCCTTCACCGAAGAAGCCATCCTAGTCGACTCCCCACCACGTACTACCGTGGTACATACTACCACTATCCTTGAAATAACATCCACACCATCTACTCCTCTCTCACCTCACGTTTCACCAACCCATCCTGTATCCCCAGCACCCCCAACTGCTCCTCCCATATCCACACCAGTCCATGGCAACATAGCCACAGCCTTTACACCGCCCATTCACGCCACCATGCCCGTACCCACCCCATCTCGTCTACATGTTAACCCCTTCACCCCTTCATCCTTCCCATCCTTTCCCCCACCTTTAAGACCCCCTTTTACCTTTCTAACCCCACTAACCTTCTCACCAGTTTCACCTCCCCAACCCACCATAACCCCTATTCCCCCTTTTCACCAAGCTGCTCCAACCATTCCCCCTGTAAATTACTCTACATTTGTAAATCCTAGCCCTATGAGGTATGCCTCAATTGGCTTCATTTCTATTCCTGAATCCTTATAGTGGGACCATCTAATCGCACTAGTAGCAGCACCTGAATCAATTAAAGCCATGAGCTCATGGCAAGGGTTTCCGTGCTCTAGCCTAATTGTAATGAATGGTCTCCTATCCACTTATGCTTCTTCACCAATGTGAGTCATCTAAGCATATCCTCAATAAGAGGTTCCTGATAAAGCTTGATTCTACAGCCACTAATGTAATTAGGCATTATGTCTCCTTCTAGGGTGGCAAATTGTACTGCTCCACTTGTTGAGAGTCTGTTAATGATCATAGGTCCATAACCTTGCTTTTCTAATTTCCGTGCATGCTATTTTAGCGTATATACTAAGACTAAATGTTGGCAGTAGTCAAGGAACTAAAGGACTCACAAGACAAGGAAGCCTACGAAGGGAGTCGGAGCGAAGAGAAAGCACAAGCAGACACAGTATTCAAAGAAGATCTGGCAAGTAGGCCATTTAAATTTTTCATGCATCAAAGAGTTGGGCACACAAGAAGAAGGAGCAAGTAGGGAGCTCCAGGAAATGTATGTCAAAATGTTAGAAGAAATCCCTACAAAAATAGTGATTTTCATCACTAAAAACCATTATAAATACCATTTCATATTTTTTTAGCTCCATTTTGTGCAAGCCAAGGAGTCCTTGAGCTTGAGGAGCTTTAGAAGTACCTACCTATCAGTTTTCACATTTTTTAGACTTCGTTTGAACCTCCAAATAGGCCCTAGAACCTAATTTTTAACTAGGCAGGACACTAGGTCTGGACAGGGCCAAAAGCTAGTGAAAAACTATAAATAGAGCTAGAGAGCTCATTTTTGAGGCTAGCTTGTAATAGATTTGAACTTGTATGAGCATTTTGGAAGTAATCTAAAAGAACTCCATTGTCTTTCTCTTTGTCTTGCCGTGTGTGCGCGTGTGTGTGTATGTGTGTGCATGTTAGTGTGCTTCTCACTCACGCACTTGTGCCTTCACTTGCTCGAGGTATTCATACCATCCTCACGTCTTCCCGGATTGACATTAAAGGAGGTGCTACTCATCACTGAGCTACACCAAATTTTGGCACCATTGCCGGGGATCGAGCTTTGAGGAGGAGCGTGTGATGGTAAGATGTAGAGTTGAGGCATTGGAGTCATAGGTATTTTCTTCACTTTTGTCTATTTTCTTTTCTTTTTCTCATCACCATCATCATCCTCACCATCTCCCACATCCATCTCCATCATCGCGAAAATTTCAGTTTTTGGTCATATCACTCCACCCATACCATTTCCCTCATTTCACTTGTGAGAGAGAGCGAGAGAGCGTTTGTGTGCTTGTGATTTTTTGTGTTTTTTGAGATTTTCTGCAGGAATCAGCATCCCCAGCAGTTGCACCAGCTCCAGCAGGTAAAAAATTTGACTGTGCAGGTCCCGAGGCGTTGACCTCTGTCAATCGCGACCGACAAAAAAATTGATCTTCGTGCAAAACTAAGTGCATAAATGTGATGTATAGGCCTAGAGCTTCATGAATATGTGCTTGAAATTTTAAAATTCCTCAGTTTTCTGTCAATCGCGATCGACCTGTCAATCGCGATCGACAAACCACGACGGACACTTGCCGACTGACCTGTCAATCGCGATCGACACGTCAATCGCGACCGACACAGTCAACGACCGACTGACCACGACCGACAGAACCTATGCGTGACACGTGTCAATCGCGATCGAGCCATCAATCGCCATCGACCAGTCAATCGCGACTGACAGCCCCGACGGACCTATCAATCGCGACCGACCCAGTCAACGATTGCTTGACCACGACCGACTGAACACTCGCGACGGACCTGTCAATCGCGATTGACTCATCAATCGCGACCGACAGAGTCAATGACCCTTTGACCACGATCGACTGAAAATCGGGGCCACGTGTCAATCACGATTGACCCATCAATCTCGACTGACAGCCACGACGGACCTGTCAATCACGACCGACACATCGACCGCAACTGACCTATCAATCGCGATTGACAGAGCTTGTGAACGCGATTGACGGGCAAATTCGGCTAATTTTTTAGGGTAAAAAATAGTGGTCTATTTTTGACAAATTGTGGGACAAATACTAGGGTTCATCATTGCATTGTGAGGCCGTTACACAAAGTATTTTGAGAAGTCTTGTTTGCCTGTTACTCTGTTCTAAATCCTGTTTTAGCCCCAAAACTCTGAACTGGCATAACTTCCTCATACGAAATCCAATTGCGGTGATTCTTGTTTTGTTGGAAAGCTCGTGGGGAATACAACCAAAACTTCCACTGGTTACGGTAAAATTTATATCAGGATTATTAGATATGGTAATTTGAAATTGGTCATATCCCGGGGTAGGAAAAAACTGAGGGTCCCTTGGGATTGTTTTTCATAAAGGCAAAAGGCAATTTGGTTAGTGAATTACATGCATGAAAGTGATCTGTCTGTCAATCAAATTTAAGTCTTGAGCTAACTTTGGCACCTTTTCAGGTTCTTTGAGAGCATCAAAGGATACTCGAGGCAAGAGTAAGTGCAAGCTTGGGAACACGCTTCCTGGGCACACCAGGGCAACCAAGGGAAGAAACTCAAGGTTGGAAATTCTCAACACCCTCTGTCAATCCCTAACATAGGCCAAGTACGGATAGAGGTGTTGATTAATTAGGGATACGTTAAGAACGACCAAGTCCAAGAACTCTAATCACTCAAGTGCAAGTGTTAGGAGATTACAATTGCAAAACAACCTAAACGAAAAGAATTTAAATCGAGCGACCACACTCAAAGTACGATAAAACTTAAGTGTTCCTTGCGACGAAGTTTAATTCGACAAGAAGTGACACCCTAAGGGCAATTAAAAAAAGAACAAGTGACTAATACAAAAAAACTCAGCATCGAAAATTGTACTTGGAAAATTTGGGATTATTCAATTGAGCTTATGAACCTTAGATCAGGACGACATCTAGGGAGAGATAGACAAAGTCTTAGATCTTCAGAGGCTAAAGTCAATCATACTGCTAGGTCTTGGGCCCAGCAGTTGAGCCATCATTCGTACTACCCTAGCTTTGAGACTAGCAAGTCTGAGATGTCCCACGGTATGGAGAGACCTGGAAGTTCAGGAGTGCCATACTTACATAGGGTAGAAGGGCCCTACAAGACGCAGCTGGAATACCTTAGGACCAACCGACTAGGTGCTAGCATCTATGAGGACGGCCTAGGAAGATCAGTGGTCCAGATTAAAAACCCTGACCAATCCATTGGACTAGAGCACCCAGCTGTCAAGTTTGAAAATGGAGCATACCTGGACAAAGAAGGGACAATATATGTTGTCACCAATCATCTAGATAGGACAGATGAATTTGGGAATGTGATCTCAGAAGCGGACTTAGGTGACCTGGAGCAAGGAAACATGGGTGTAGAACCTATAACCCCCCGAGGCAAATCTGTTCTCACTAGGATTATCACACCAGAGTGGATTCCCCAAGACAATAAGAGCATAGATCTACTCCTGAACCGAGAGACTGATGAAGCCTTTTGGAGGTATAGATCGGATCAGCCGAATGAGGTAGGAACAATCATGATATATGAGTTCAAAGATCCTGATAGCCCAGGCAGAGTGACCTACTTAGATCACGCTTCAGAGAGGGTCTTTGTGGTTACAGAAAATGATAGGCATGCTTACACTTGGAAAGGTGAATTTATTTTCCCCCAACCAAGATCGAATGTGTCCTTTGGTCACCCAGGAGCTGGAACGTCCCAAGCTCATGAAGCTCAAAGAGACAGACATAGAGATAGATCGGAGGTAAGCTTTGCCAACCCAGTGGGAAGAGAAAGAACGAGAACGGAAGCAAATAGAGTGGGGGGAGTTAGAGCCCCAAGGAACCAAAGAAATGCGGATGAATTCCCTCTACCAAGACCTAGAGAGCACACGAGGACTTTGAGACCGACTCAGCTGGTTAAGTTCATGAAGAACTACTTCGATGGCACAGGAGACCCATATGATCATGTGGCCGAGTTTAGGCAAGTCTTGAGAGCTGAACAAGTTGAGGACCTATTCACGCAATATAATGCCTTTGGTCTAACCCTTAGGAACACAGCCCTTACGTGGTTTCAACCATTGAATGAGAGACAGTTCAGGAGCATAGACCAACTCTTAGAGGCTTTCATCACTGAATTCTCTAAAAGTGGCATAAGGCATAATACTTCCTCATTGATACATAGCTTCAAGCAGACCCCTCAGGAGACCGTGAGACTTGCAGGAAGAAGGTTTAGGCAATATCTTGAGAGATGCCCTGTTCCTGAGTTACCCACGCCAGCCAAACAAGTGGCCTTATTCTTGGATGGATTGCTAAGTACAAAGTTGCGATCCTATGTGTACTTGAAGGACCCTAGGACCATAGAAGAGTGTGTACGCATGTGCATTGACATTGAGGATAACCTAGGGGAGGAACTAGAGCTTTCAAAAATCTACAAAGATTTCGATAGCGCTTCTAGTCTCTCTTCCTCGCAATCTACATCAATTGAGGAACTCACTGAGAAAGTAGCTCAAAAACTAGGTGTCTCTATCAAACAAATCCCAAGGTTTGCCCCAGTAAAGAGGTGCTATACTTGCGGTGGTGACCATATGGCGAACGTATGTCCTATCATGGCTCAACCCCAAGTGAACCCTAGCAGCCAATATTGCACCATAGAACGGAGATACACAAATCACACAGCACAAGACTACCCATACAATAAGCAAGCAGTTGGGCAAACCTACCCTCAGCCCTATCCACAACAGGGAAGATACCAGAACCAGTACCCTCCATAGCAATATGGTAGACCACAGCAATCCTATCAACAACCCTACCAAAACCAACAAAGGCCACAACCTGTGTTAGCTCAACAACCTCCAACCCCAGCTAATGTGATTCCTGTAAAGTATGCAGCTGCCGAGGAGAATTTGAATAGAGCCATAGTCCCAGTGACTCCGTTGCTTCCAGAAAGTGACCCGAGTGATCATAGTTTTGATTCCACTCACATAGATAGTCCACAGGCTTACTATATGCAGTCTCCTGAACATGGTGAATCCTACTATAGTGAAGAACCGAGTGAACCTAGTTGGGAGCCAGAGTATGCAAACCTCATGTACACAAATCCCAACACTAGACCTCAACCTAGGCAGGTAAGACCCCCATTCTCGAGGGGACCATGCTATAGATGTCAAGGAGATCACCTCATTCATGATTGCCCAATGCCTGCATCTACACAACCACAGTCAGTAACAATACATGGCTTTTGTCAAGCGGAAAGGAGCATCTCTTACGAGATTGCCCAAAGAATCCCAATAATATGCCAAAAATCACTCGAATTAATGTTATTGGGTTAGTTGTAGACTCAACAGGAAGTGTCACTTCCACTGCACCAGTGCAAGTGGTCACAAGAGCCCAGGCTTTGCAACAGAACCCAGGAATAGGTCAAGAGAAGAGTGCAGAGGTTAGTGAAACTGAGAGCATAGCCAAAAAACAGTCGAGAGCCTGGAGGGATAGCCGAGAGAGAATGAAAAGACAATGGTCTAAAAAGATGAGTGACTTAGAAGAAAGCATAAGAGAAACAAAAGCCAAAATTGTTGAACTCACCTCTCAAACAAACTCTCACATATCACCACCACCCTCATTTCCATCACCATCTAACCCACCATCTGTCCACCTACCTCAGACCATCCCACCACCCCCTAGAGTAGGATCAGTATTAGCTGACCCCACTCCTGAAGACATAGATATGATGCTTAAGGCATATCAGGCCAGAATCCAAGAAGGGCAAAATGTGACGGATCATGACAAGTGCTACCCTAGAGCTGACCTAGAGATAGAAAGAACCAAGCTGTGCGCGAAAATGGTCGCGTTGGCTCATACCATGTTTGAACCCAGTCGCCTCTTCAAATATTCTGGCTCAGCTAAGACACAATTGCACTTGGATGGACTCCTAGAGAAGTTAGAGAGCATAATTGCAAGATCTACCAAGGAAGAAAAAAAATCAAGGGAGAGATGAGGCAAGTAAAAGAATAAGCCTTCCCCCACAGGAAGCTTTTGTGCCCAATTCCACTGAATCAGACACCTCCTCTTCTATGAATAGGTACACACCCAAATTTCTACGAGAGATTCAAGAAGACAAATGGGCTAATGAAAGTGAAGTCCCTCCTCCCATTGAACTTGTGGATGACACACATGATCAATTCCCACAAGATATTCCTTCCATTTATGGAGAGCAGGAGAGTGCACAAAGTCAAGAGAGGTTAGACTTCGAGTCTAACTCCCTCCAGGAATTACCCCACTTCACAGGCCCATGGGAAGCCAAGTCTACTTGTATGAGAGCACCCACGGTCATGGTAAGAAACGAAGACTCAGTCATACCTAGGAATACGGCGGTAGTGAAAAACACTAAGGTGCAGTGCAACCTCACTTTAGAAGAGCTACTCAAAGTTAAGCCAGAATTATGGAAACATGTAGCTAACCAAGTACCAGAAGTAGTGAAACCCCGTTCCTAGGTAGGTTCTCATAGAACAGTGCCAGAAATTCCTCTAGACAAGATAGGAGACATGAGTGAAGGTGAAGAAGGAAACACCTATCTTCCCATTACCCATCAGGGGTACACAACCAAGGCAATTCTAGACTCAGGTGCAGGAGTTGCTATTGCTACCACTTCCCTATGGAAGCGTTGGGGCAAGCCAGCACTCAGACCCATGAGGATGAAATTGCAGATGGCTGATGGTCACATAGAAAGACCCTTAGGCTTGCTGGAAGGAATAACTCTCACTACATGCGGTGTTGAGTTTGAGCATACTTTTGCCATATGTGATTTCAGCAAGAACCATGCCTATGAGATGATTTTGGGAAGACCCTTTATGCAACAGTTGCAAGTGGTCCAAGATTGGGGAACCAATTCCTTGTATTTGCAACACTTAGGTGTTATGACCAAAGTCAATCTCAAGGATTACTCTCATAGAGATGTACCGCCTATTCAATGGAATCCCATCCATAGAGCCAAGGATGACACGGAGTCTGTGCACTCCATAGGATCAGGATCCTCATGGATGCATGAAGACACTCACTTATGGATATGTAAAGTAGCAGTAGAAGAAGAGAAGAGAGAAAAGGCCAGAGAGATAGGTGCAAAAGAAACCCATAGATCCATTCAAGACCCAGCCTATGCACCGGTAGTATTTCTTGACGAAGAATTTGAGCCTCACGGCTGGGCAGAAATCTTAGCAACAATGGACGTAGCCATCAATGAGGAACAATGGACACCACACTGTGACGAGGATGGCTATGATATTTCAGTTTTCTCAATAGAGCCAATCATGGGAGATGCAATTTTAGAAGAGTGCGAACCTAGCCCTGATACATTTGAGGATGCAAGTGACTCCGATCTAGAGTCAATCATTATGGATCCACCTTTTGCATCAGATGAAGAGTACTTCTATGGAGTAGAATTGCAACCCCATAGACATGGAGAGCTTACAAATGATGTAAGATTAGCCACACAAGTGACCCCTAAGGATGAAGGAAAGAAAAGAAAGAAGAGAGAAGTCACACCAAAAGAGGAAGAATCTTTGTTTGAGGTCCCTGAAAATTTTAAAAAGTATGAGATAGACGACAGGAGAGTCATGATAAGAATGCCTAAACGAGAGGCACAATCAGGAGAGGCCTATGATAACAAAGAAACCACCAAGAAAATAGTGGTAGCCCTATAAGAAGGAGAGGAGAGATGCACGTACATAGGCCATGACCTAACAGAGGAAGAAGAGCATGCGTTAATAGCCTTGCTAAGAGAATACAGAGATGTATTCGCTTGGAGTTACAAGGATTTGAAAGGTGTTGACCAAGACATATGCTCACACCCATGACCTCATATGTGAAACCCTCTAAACAGAAGCCATATACATATAACGATAATTATGCTGCTAAGATCAAAGAGGAGATAGATAGACTGGTAGAAGATGGATTTATTTATGAAATTGAGCACACTGAGTGGGTATCCCCCATTATAGTGGTGCCCAAGAAGAATGGAAAGCTACATGTGTGCATTTGGAAGTACAAGCTTTCATGGGGCATTGTGGCTATTACCGACGCTTTATACACATGTATGCCATCATTGCCAAGCCTTTGTATGGACTTTTGACTAACTTTGAGTGGACCGATGAATGTGAAAACTCCTTCAATGAACTCAAAAGAAGATTGTGTTCAGCACCAATCTTGACCACACCAGATTGGAATAAGCCATTTCATGTTCACGTGGATGCATCCAATTATGTTATTGGATGTGTACTTGCACAACCTACGGGCGAAGGCAATATGGATCTTCCAATTGCCTATGCTAGTAGACAGCTGAATGCGACTGAACGAAACTATACAACCACTGAACGAGAGGGATTAGGCATGGTATATGCAGTTAAAAAGTTTAGACACTATTTGCTTGCAAATAAGTTTAAATTTTTTACCGATCATCAGGCATTATTGTACTTGGTGAATAAGCCATGCAACACAGGTAGATTAGTAAGATGGTTTCTCTTACTAATGGAATACGACTTTGAGGTTGTGGTAAGAAAAGGCAAGTCTCACTTGAGAGCAGACCATCTCTCTAGGCTCACATCTAGAGAAGCCGCACAAGGAGTATCAGATGACCTTCCTGATGCTTACTTGTTTAATTTGGAAGTTGTACCTCAGTGGGCTAAGCCATTAGTGCCAGTCTTGACATACGGGCCTAATCACCCAGTCATAAACACTCAAGATAGAGAGGTAGTAAAAGCACAGAAGTACCATATCATGGCAGGAAGTATGTACAAACAGACCGATCACGGGATATTGGTGTGTTGTGTGGAAGAGGACGAGTACACAAAATGGTTGCAATTAGCACATGTAGGTGCATTAGAGCAACACTACTCAAAGCAAAGAACTTTGCAGTCACTTAGGAGATTCGGAGTGCATTGGCCTACTATGGAAACTGATGTCCATAAGTTGTGCAAAGAATGCCCAATCTCTTGCACTAAACCACCTGTGGAACATGCCACTCTTTATCACGTTTCCATAGTGCCAGATTGGAGTGAATCGTTAGTAACCTTCCTTAGGACGAGAACATTCCCTCAAGATATGACACTGGCCAGACAAAGAAGTCTAGAACAAGAAGCCCTAGATTACTCACTCATTGGTAATAATCTATACAAGCGTGGTAAAGATGGTTACCTGAGACTATGTGTCCATGAGAGTGAATATCTCAAGATCTTGGAAACTGCTCACCAAGGTGTAGCAGGATGACACTTTGGACCAGATCGGGTGATCAAGGCAATCCTATTTGCAGGATTATGGTGGCCAACCCTTCACATGGATGCACATACCTATGTGAAGAGGTGTGATGTTTGTCAGCGAACTCAGTATCCTATACGCAAAGATGAGATGCCACTGAAGCCTATGATGGGTGGACGTGCATTCTCTAAGTGGGGAATAGACTTTGTTGGTCTGATTAATCCCCCAGCTAAGGGTTCACATGCTGAATATATCATTGTGGCCACAGACTATCTAACCAAGTGGGTGGAAGTAAAAGCTAAAGAACGATGCTCAAACGACAGCTAAGTTCTTATTTGAGAATGTGTTCACAAGATACGGGCTACCTATAGAGCTAGTTAGTGATAGAGGGACTCACTTCTTGAATGAAGTTATTGAAAATCTGCTCCAAGAATTCTTGGTTATACACAAGAAGTCTGCCCCCTATCACCCACAAGCTAATGGGCAAGTCGAAAGCACAAACAAGATTCTATGTAATGTGCTTACGAAATTGGTGAATAATAAACGCTCTGATTGGGACAAACAGCTACACCATGTTGTTTGGGCATACCGAGTTGCCTATAAAACAGTACTCCAAGCCACTCCCTTTCATATGGTATTCGGTCAAAATGCAGTGCTACCATTGGACTTCTTGATACCTACATTGAAAGTAGCACAGGAGCATGAATGGACAGGTCATGAACTCTCTTCGAGGATTCTTGATCTGGAACGACTAGGTGAAACAAGACTAAGAGCGGCAGCGGGAATATATGCAGCTAAGAAAAGACAGAAGGCATACTTTGATGCCCACGTTTAGGATAAAGGTTTGAAGGTGGGAGACCTAGTGTTAGTCTACACTTTGAAGCAACATGCAAGAAAATTGGAGAAGAGAGGCTATGGACCTATGATCATAAATAGGATCTCGACTAGTGGAGCAGTCCAATTAGCCACACTCGAAGGCGATATTCTCCCTAGCTACATAAGCGGATGCAAAGTCAAGTTATATCAGGAACCTCTCACCGAGGAAATGCTCAATCGACTCAACACTACCAAGAAACGTAAAGAAGAGGAAAAACGAGTTCGAGAAGAAGCACAGGCAGAAGCTTTAGAATGCATCCGAAAAGGATGAAGTTGAGAAGGCAAGGTAGAGATCAGCCTAGGACAGAAGACTATGCAGCTCAAGGATATCATGTGGCTATGTGTGAAGTCTCAAGTGTAAGCCCCCATAGAATAGTTGACCGACATCCTTTTGTAACCTTGGAGATAGGACAAGGAAAGAGTGCAAGGACTGCACGGGCCTTAATTGACTCAGGTGCAGCCACTAGTGCCGTTAGACTATCTTGCTGTCAAGAATTGAAACTAAAAGTGAATCCTATAGAGGCATATCTCATAGGATTGGGAGGTGTGGAAACCCTTGCATGGGCGAGGTGGAGCTTCCCCTCCACATTCAAGATGTCTTAATGACAGTGAAAGTGCTAGTGTGTCAAGATGAGGACCTCACTGAGCCTCTGGTCTTGGGTCAAGACTGGATCTATGACCATGCAGTCAACTTAAACCTAAGAAGTGGACTTCTTCAGGTATGGGTAAATCAGAGTCGAATTACAGTTGAGTTAGATAATGGAGCATTCAAGGAACTAGGAAAGGCACAGACTCCTGGTCCTTCCAGGGCTACACATGAAGTTGACAATGCTATTCTTGTCCAAAGCTATGTGATGCAGAGGAATGATGATCTCAATAAAGAAGTCAAGGACTCAACGGAGCTCCCTTCTTTTCCAAAGGCCAGAGGGAGGCAGCAACCAAAGGCAGATCAACTACTGAAGACTACCTATGTTGGAGGCCAAAAGGGCGTGCGCAACAGGATGACTCAGCCATCGAAACAATTGTGGGTACGGAAAGGCGAGCGTCCTATTGCGGTCAAGCCACAACAACTATCTCAACTTCCTATTAGTAATCAACGACATGATACTAATAAGAAGACCTCCAAAAATTCTTTTGAGAAAGTGAAATCTATCTAGGTACCCAAGAAGTCGATGAAGGTTGGCCCACAATCAAGACAGATTTGGGTGCCTAAGGCTTGCTTGCGGGCTCAACTAGTCACACACAAATCACACCATACACGACAGGGTTCACTCACTCAAAGAGCCAATGCCCACTCTCATTCAACACACACAAACGCACATTTACACTTGAGCCCGAGCGGAATCACTTGCAAATGGGCCCCTATACAGCCTCATTTCCAAGCAGACACCCTCATAAAGCCCTCCAGAGTCTCCACAAAACCAAAACCGAAAGCCATCCACTGTGTTTGGCAGCTTAAAACTTGTAATAAACCCCCCGACCCCCATTTGTAAATTCATCTCCCCTTGCTAACTACATCACTCATACACTGCATCTTTCCATCTAGCTCTTAGGACTATCCATTCATTAACTACACACACCGTCATCGAGCACTCACTAACCCACTAACCCATTACTCACCTCATGATAATGTTCTAACGGGGACAAAATTTGTTCTATCTTGTCCATTACAATGTTAACGTCTGCTTCTATATTCTCACAGAACTAGCAAGCAAGCTGTCACATGGCAGAAACCGGAGGCACCAATTCCCAAGCAGGGTCTAGCGCACAGATTGTGGACATTGAAGCCCTCCTCCTTGAACCACAACTCACCGAGAGGCCTCAAGAACTTCAAGTGGTGCATGTGCTCCCTATTCAGGACCCTCCTCAGGGACACACTTCTCAAGTGGGGAAACACGCTCATTGGTTTAGCGATTTCGCAAGGCCATTGGGTGATGGCACCTACTTCTGGGAAGCAGAAATTGAGTTCAATGGCAAATGGGGACGCTACCATTTCTTCACTCGCGAATTTGAGAAATATCAGAATGCAGAAGTAATGTGATCCGTATGGACCAAAGCAGGCTTGGATAGCTATTTCAGGGCACATTTGCCTAAGCCAGATTTCCTACGCTGCTCCTATTTTATCAGTACCATCACTCCTAGTAGGGCCAAGGGAGGCGATAGTACTTTTGTGCTACCCTCACTGTTGCCAGGTCACGAACTCAAGAGATTCAAACTGACCCTCAATTTGGTACGGGAAGCATTGAACATGCAAGGTATGCATATTCCCATTGAGAAAGAAACATTGGTTCCAGGCAGGATGAAGCATAAGGATCTCAATAAATTGAAGGACATGGTAGCAATGACCCCTACCATTGCTCTCCACCTACGAACGATCATGCCGCCCAAGAACACTTCACTATGCCACCAAAAAAGATATGGTTCAGCTTGTACTTGGCGGAGACAGAGAATTTCACCATCAATATACCACATTGGATCATAGATCAGATCCACCTAGCCCATCAACGATGGAATAAGAAACAGAAGAATGTGCTTCATGGATACTGTGCCCTGACAAAAATAATTTACAGATGCTTAGTGTACGACGTGCCCATTCAAAGAGCTCTAGTATGGTCCAGGGCCCAAGAATTCCAAAGACGGCTGTCAACCGCGGGTCCTCCATCAAAGAAGATGAGAGGGGGAGTTCAATTACCATGTGCCCAAGCAAGGGGAGCCACCACCACACCAGAGGTGACCCCTCCACAAACGCGATGTGTCCAACCATTTACCATTCGCCTACCTAGACCAAGCACCAAAGGACCCAATCTGGTGTTCCCTCCGATTCCATCGGACTTGGAGTTCCCACAAGGTTACACCCTTGCTGATTTGACAGATGAAGAAATTGCCCGTTTGATCAATGATTCTAACCTGGAAACAGAAGCAGAACAGACCCAAGGACAACAACCCACGACTACAACTTCAGCCCCGACCCAACCAGAGGTAGTAGAAGTACAAGAGGATGATGAAGAGACAGAAGAAGAAGAAGAAGCCAACGAGGAGTATGATCAAGAATATGAAGAACTTTCAGAACTAGCAAGTGCCCAGGCATACTCGGCCCAAATAAAAAGATTATACGAAACCATGAAGCGAGTCCAAGAACAACACAAACTATCGCTCGAGACAGGAAAGATGATCATGAGCCAAATGTTAGCCGAGGAAGGTGTGGATGACATGTTTATTGAATCAATGAACCTGCACGCTGACGCGGTAGGTTTAGATGAGGCTGTTCATGCAGCCATGGCTTATATTCATCGATTTGAGAAACGAGTGCCCACTCGCCCCATGCGATCTCGCAAACAAATCCACATCAATGTATCAGAACCAGGAGGTAACACACAAACAGAAGAACATCAAGCGGAACCACTCTCACCACCCACCTCACCTCTCACTACACAAGTCACCTCACCACCTGGCACTACCACGCCTATTTCTGCCATTACCACATTCGTCATGGGAATTCCTCTCTCTCCTGGCATCCAATTCAGAGGAGTTAACATGCCCACTTTCACAACACTCTTCACAAATATCACATCCACCCCACCCACTGTCCCCATCTTCACAGTCACACACACATTCGACACAATGGAAACATCACCAGCCACAGCACCACTCCCTCCCCCCACACAGCCTCAATCTCCCATACCCCCTCCACCTACCTCACCACTTGACTCCACAGCATTCACAACTCCCTTCCCCTTCCCCATTCCCCTTGCATCTTCATCTTTCCCTGCATCGTTTAATGTAACTAGTATACTCATGGCATTACATCAATGTGTGTATCAACTTCAGAGTGAGTATCAGGCTCTCGAAGACCGTCATCATCAACTGACTACGAATCATCAACAACTACAGAGACGGCTTACAATTATAGAAGAAGAAAATGCAGACCTCAATCAACGTTACACCACACTCGAGCAAGCTCATCAAACCCTCCTGGAGACACCCCAACCATCACAAGTGCCAGGAGTCAAACAACTCGAAGCTTTACTAGAAGTCTACCAAGCAGATAATCTAAGAGTCCGGCGTAATTTGACTCTACTCAGAAAACACATGGCTACCGCCCTTGAAGAAAACAAGCATCTGCAGAAGCAAAACAAAGAAAACTTGGAAGCTGCCATGGAAGGCTCTCCCCATGAAATCGACCCAGAACAATTCAAAGCAGTCCCCTCAGACACAATGAAGACAATCTTGGAAAGCTATGCAGATCTATTAGAAGCACATGACGATTTGGAAAAGGAACGGGATGCGCTACGTCGCCAGCTCAGGGAACAGGAGGCACAACCCAAAGTCATAGAAACAACCACGACTTCAGAGGAAGTAAAGGCATTAACAGAGAAGGTGGCAGAATTGCAAAAGAAGTTACTGGAATATGAAAGACAGCCCTCTCCAGTTGTAGAACCAGAGCCAGATGAATTGGTACCCATTGAGGTAGACGAATCGTATGAGGAACCATATGTTCCTATGCCGATGCCAGGAGGTCAGCAAACCTCAGAAGGAATGGACACCTTGGAAATCGAAGTACCCGAATGGCTCCAGACACTCGAAAAGACAGCGAAAACCCATGAAGATCGAGTGGCAATCCAAATCCAATCAATGGCCAAATTAGAAGACACCATCATAAAGTCAGAGTATTTCCGCAGTATGTCTCATCATAGATGGATAGGCACCAACGACGATCAGTATGTGCCATACTGTGTACTCCTGGCAGATTACAACGCAAAGATTCAACGACGATGTGGCAAGGCTCCAACCCTCGCCACACAATTTGGGCCCGATGATATCCCAGAGAGTGCTAAAAAGGGATCAATTCATCAACCCACCTAGAGGATCCGTCTTCTTGAGACCTATCCAGAGATGGTTCGTACTTGGACTAATATGCCACTCTTTATTAAATACAATCCCTGTTATGTTCCAGTCTTCCGTAGACGCACCTGGCCCGAATTTACCATTGCTGTAAAAAACGTCAAAGGTTGTGCAAAGTGGTTAAATTATGTCTATCTAGCACCTCCACAAGGACCTCCCACTGTTGCTTACATGATTTCTACAATCCATCACTGGAGCATTCGCCTATGGAACACCCCTGATGTGATGGCACAGATGTGCATGAAGATCTTCGAATTAATGCTCATCACATTCAAGACATTCAAGAACATCAAGGACCCCCACTCTTCAGGAGTTGGCTTCACTGCAGGCAACCAAGATCTGGTATATGATATGAGCACTACCCCCTCAATAAAGGTAGTATATGCCTGGTACGCAAGAATAAAATACCTCCCAGCATGCTTCAAACAGACCTTCGAGGAGATGTTCATCACAGGGTTCTGGGAATATCACTCAGAAATATTTGTACCCAAGCCCTCACATCTCCTCCAACTATTCGCTGTGGAGAGGACCATCTACTCAGATCAATTGCAGGTGCCCCATCCAGAAGTCCTAGGTCCAGTCGATTGGGATGCATTGTTAACAGACCTAGCACGGGGGCTACGATTAGAAGAACACCACCTTGCTTCCGATGTGGTTCAATATTATGTCCAATGCACAGCTAGACAAGGGTTTGTCAAAGACGACAGACGCGAGAGAGGGGGGGGGTGTTGGCAGTAGTCAAGGAACTGAGGACTCACAAGACAGGGAAGCCTACGAAGGGAGTCGGAGCGAAGAGAAAGCACAAGCAGACACAGTAGTCAAAGAAGATCTGGCAAGTAGGCCATTTAAATTTTTCATGCATCAAAGAGTTGGGCACACAAGAAGAAGGAGCAAGTAGGGAGCTCCAGGAAATGTATGTCAAAATGTTAGAAGAAATCCCTACAAAAATAGTGATTTTCATCACTAAAAACCATTGTAAATACCATTTCATATTTTTGTAGCTCCATTTTGTGCAAGCAAGGAGTCCTTGAGCTTGAGGGGCTTTAGAAGTACCTACCTATCAGTTTTCACATTTTTTAGACTTCGTTTGAACCTCCAAATAGGCCCTAGAACCTAATTTTAACTATGTCGGACACTAGGTCTGGACAGGGCCAAAAGCTAGTGAAAAACTATAAATAGAGCTAGAGAGCTCATTTTTGAGGCTAGCTTGTAATAGATTTGAACTTGTATGAGCATTTTGGAAGTAATCTAAAAGAACTCCATTGTCTTTCTCTTTGTCTTGCCGTGTGTGCGCGTGTGTGTGTATGTGTGTGCATGTTAGTGTGCTTCTCACTCACGCACTTGTGCCTTCACTTGCTCGAGGTCTTCATACCATCCTCACATCTTCCCGGATTGACATTAAAGGAGGTGCTACTCATCACTGAGCTACACTAAATCTCCTTCTTTTAAGCCTTTGTCTTTCACATGTGCATCGAAATAGGCTTTCTGTCACTTCTTTGCTACATATATACTTGCTGCTGCTTTCAGCTTAGTTTCTCCTAATCGTTCCAAGTCATTATTCTTGATGATAATTCATGGTCGGTCCACTGATGTTCTTGTGCAACCTTAAGGGTGGGTATCAAGAAGTCCAAAGGAAGCACAACATTTTGACCAATAACCATTTGAAAGGGAGTTGGATTGAGTACGGTCTTGTAGGCCACTCCATATGCCCAAACATCATGATGTAATTGTTTGTCCCAATCTGAACGTTTGTTGTTCACAAGTTTCCTCAGTACATTACAAAGGATCTTGTTAGTGCTTTTTGCTTGACCATTGGCCTGAGGATGATATGGTGCGGATTTCTTGTGAATCACCATAAAATCTTGTAACAAATATTCAATGACTTGGTTTAGAAACTGAGTTCCTTGATTGCTCACTATAGGCAGTCCATATCTTGTAAAGACATTTTCAAATAAGAATTTTGCAGTTGTGTGTGCATCATTCTTTTTTGTGGCCTTAGCCTCTACCCATTTGGTAAGATAATCCTTTGCAACTATGATGTATTCAGCATGAGTACCTTTTGCAGGGGGGTTAATAGGTCCTACAAAGTCTATACCCCACTTAGAAAATGCATGTCCTCCCATCATGGGTTTCAATGGCATTTCATCTCTACAAGTAGGAAACTGAGTTCTCTGGCACACATCACATCTCTTAACATAGGTATGTGCATCCATGTGAAGAGTGGGCCACCATAATCCTACAAATAGTATGGCTTTGATTATCCTATCGGGGCCAAAATGACCTCCTGCAACACCTTGGTGTGCAGTCTCTAATACGTTCAAATAATCGCTTTCATGAACATATTGTCTTAGGTATCTATGTCGTCCTCATTCGTGTAGATTGTTGCCAATAAGTAAATAGTCTTGAGCTTCCTGCTCTAGACTTCGTTGTCGTGCTAAGGTCATTCCTTGAGGGAATGTTTTCATCCTCAAGTATGTCACTAATGGTTCACTCCATTCTAGTGTGAGAGACATATGATATAACGTGGCATGTTCTACCGGTGGTCTTTCACAACAAACAGGGCATTCTCTACACAACTTGTAGACATCTGCTTCCATAGAAGGCCAATATAATCCTAGTATATGCAGGGTCTGCAAGGTACGATGTTTTGAATGATGTTGTGTTAATGCACCTACATGTGCTAATTGCAACCAATTTGCATGTTTTGATTCATCTACACAACAAGCAAGACTCTTTTGATTATCATGTTTATATATACTTCTTTATTATTAGATATCTTTGAGACTTGGTAATCTCTCCTTCTTTGATCATTATCCTATGATTCTTGGGTCCATATGTGAGAATAGGGACAATCGGCTTAGCCCATTCTGGTACTATCTCAAGGTTAAACAGGTATGCGTCGAGTAACTCATCCTCTATTCATTGAGGAGCTTCTCCTATGGTTAATCTTGAGAGGTGGTCCGCTCTAAGATGGGTTTTTCCTTTCCTGACTACTACTTCAAAGTCATACTCCATGAGTAATAGAAACCATTGTATCATACGTCCTGTATTACAAGGCTTATTGACTAAGTACAATAATGCTTGATGATCCGTGAAGAACTTGAACTTATTTGCCAACAAATAATGCCTGAATTTCTTTACTGCGTAGACCATTCCTAATCCTTCTCGTTTTGTAGTGGTGTAGTTTCTTTCTGCTGCATTCAACTGCCTACTTGCGTAAGCTATGGGGAGATCTGCATTACCTTCATTCATAGGTTGTGCCAACACACATCCTATGGCATAGTTGGATGCATCCACATATACATGGAATGGCTTGCTCCAATCTGGGGTTGTTAATATCGGTGTTGAGCACAAACGTCATTTAAGAAATTTGTCAAATACTGGCTTTAGTTCTGGGATATGCGTCTGTCTCATATTCGAATGAGTACATATATCATCGAGATAGACTTCCAAATTCTTGCGTAAGAATTCCTTAAAAACATGACACGTAAGTCGTTGGAAAGTGACGGGTGCATTTGTCAGCCCAAATGGCATCACACAAAATGCAAATATGCCCCATTCTATGGCAAAAGCCATCTTGTGTTGATCTTCTGGAGCACTGGCTACTTGATTATAGCCTGAGAAACCATCAAGAAAGCCTTGCCCACAACTCTTTCCAATAAATGTTCCATGATAAGAAGAGGATAATTATCTCTAACCATGGCGGCATTAACTTTTTTAAGGTTAGTGCACATTGGCAATTTTCCATTCTTCTTGGGCACAACCACAATGGGGGATACCCATTCAGTATGATCAATTTCATAAATGAATCCTGCTTCTATCAAACGATCTATTTCTTCTTTGATCTTAGCAGCATAGTTATCATTGTACATGTATGGTTTCTATTTCATAGGCTTTGCATATGGAGTCATAGGGATTCTATGGGAGCATATATCTGGGTCTACTCCTTTCAAGTCTTTGTAACGCCAAGCAAACACATCTCTATATCCACGCAATAGGGCAATTAACTCTTCTTCTTCTTCATTCGTCAAATCATGCCCTATGTGTGTACATTTTTCTTCTTCTCCTTCTATGGTAACTATGATTTTTTTGGTTTTCTCTCGATTATCATATACTTCTCCAACATCAGCTTTTCTTTTAGGCATCCGTACCATAATTAGTCTATCTTCTATTTCATATTTCTTGAAGTTCTCTGGTACTTCCATGAGTGGTTCTTCTTCTTCTTCTTCTTCTTCTTCTTCTTCTTCTTCTTCTTCTTCTTCTTCTTCTTCTTCTGTCTTAGGTGATTTCTTTCTCTTCTTTTTTTTACTCTCTGTATCTTTTATGGATGGCTCAAGTTGTTCCATTTGATTGTCCTTTTCCTCTTCAGGGACTTTGGCTTCTACAAAATAAAGATATTCATCTTTTGTGGAACAGCAAGGTTCCATGGTGATGGATTCTAGATCCTCGTCACTACTCTCGTCCTATTCTTGGGTCTCTTCCATGCATTCTTCTAGGATAAAGTCTTCCTTAACCGGTTCAATCATAAAAATGGAAATGTCATATCCGTCCTCATCACAATGAGGGGTCCATTGTTCTTCGTTCACCGCTATGTCCATCGTGGCTAAGATTTCTACCCAACCATGAGGCTCGAATTCCTCGTCTAGAAATACTATAGGTGCTAGGTCTTGAAGAGTTTGTGGATGTTGTTCTGAACCCAAAGTCATGGCTCCTAACCGTTCTTCCTCTTGTTTTGCTACTTTACACATCCATAGATGAGTATCCTCATGCAACCATGAGGGGTCTGATTCCAATGAGTGTATTGATTTCGTTTCCTCTTGTGTCTTATGGACGGTATTCCATTGTATTGGGGGTATGTCTCAATGGGAATAGTCTTTAAGATTGACTTTAGTAGTCACTCCTAAATGTTGCAAGTACAAGGAATTAGTTTTCCAATCTTGTATGATTTGCAACTGATGCATGAATGGTCATCCTAAGATCCTCTCGTAAGCATGATTCTTCCCAAAATCACAAATGGCCATTGTATGCTCAAACTCTACACCACAAGTGGTGAGAGATATGCCTTCTAGTAAGCCCAATGGCCTCTCTATATGTCTGTCAGCCATTTGCAACTTCATCCTCATAGGTCTTAATGTTGGCTTAAGCCAATGTTTCCAATGGCCTCTCTATATGTCCGTCGGCCATTTGCAACTTCATCCTCTTTCATAAGCACTAACCTTATGATTTTGCTCCATAGGTGTAATTGCACACTTGGTGTTTTTCATCATGAACTTGATGAGCATGCATGCACATATTTCCTTTGTGTGATGTACATACCTGAACCTATGTAGATTAACTCCAATCCAAGAAGATAAGTGAGTGGTCCAAGATCATTTATTTTGAACTCCTCCATTTGATTCTTTACATGTTTGATTCCTTCAAGATCATTCCTTGTGATAGTAATATCATCAACATACACACATAGATAGATCACTTCAGATCCATTCCTCTTTATGAACAAAGAGGTATCCGCCTTGCTAGCTTTTAATCCTTGGTCCTGCAAACAAGTCACCAATCTGAAATTCCACGCTCTTGGAGCTTACTTCAATCCATACAAGGCTTTCTTTAATTTGCATACATAGTTAGGATGATGTGCATCCTCATATCCAGGAGGTTGTGCCACCCACTTACACACCGCTTTTCACAGTCACCGCACTTGACACGTCCAATGACATGGACATCTCACCACCCACCGCACCAGCACCCACTCCACTCACAGCACCATCATATTTAGGTACGTCACAATTTTCCACGATCACCACTGCATCCACCTTCCCAACCCCATTCCCCATTCCCGTTGCATCTACTTCCACTGCATCCTCACTTAGCACTCCATTACTATTATCGCCCACCATAGACATTGCACTTCAACAAATGTTCACATGCATGTCACAAGTACGAGATGAGTTTGCATCTCTTGGCAACAACTATCAACAGCTGTAGAGGACGACCAACGAATTACAGTCGCAGCTTAATTCATTATCGATCGAGAATGCCTCATTAAATACGCGACACCAAGAACTAAGAGAGGCATATCATAAGCTAGAGCTAGAAAGTGAAGAGAAGACAAAAGAAGCCACTGCTGATCTGGACAACCTACTTCGAGCCCAAACAATTAGGAACGCAACGCTGACCAGGAACATGGGCCTACTCAGGAGGCACCTAGCCGCAGCCCAGGAGGAGAACGTGAGGCTCCAAGCGCAGAATAGAGAAAATTTGGAAGCGGCACTGGACCACCCTGAACAACCATTAAGTCCGAGCAGATTCAAGGCAATCCCATCCGAATCGATGCGGATGTTGCTAGATGACCACGTTCGACTGCTAGAGGACTATGATCGAATGCACGAAGAGCACCAGCAGCTAAAAGAAGATCACAAGCTACTACAACTCAGAGAACCGGCACCACAACAACTACCGGTGGAAGCAGAAGTACCAGAACCTGTGGACCCCTCTCCTGAACTCATAGAGGAACTCAACGCACTACGGGCCCAGGTAGCCACTCTCCAATCACGCATAGAGGTATACGAAGCACCACCACAGCCTGATTCCCCACCGGAGATCCCAGCTGACGACGAGAACATAACCATTCCGGTGGAGGAAACGTTTGAAGAAGCATACGAGCCCATACCCATCCCAGGCGGACAAGTCACGGCCGAAGGCCAGATGACCTATGAACTTCCTACCCCTGCGTGGATGAAAACGATCGAAGAACTTGGAACGACACATTCGGCCAGAGTAGAGGCACAGTTACATGCCATGGCCATGATTGAAGAGAGAATCTTACAATCCCCCTTCTTTGCTCATTTGGCCCCCCGACGCTATATATCTGGGCATGAGCTGCAGTATAAGCCATACTTCATGTTAATGGCTGAATATCAGCTAGCTATAGAGAAAGAAACCGGCATGAAACCCACGCATGCTACACAATTCGAGCCGGTGGACTTGCCACCAAATGCGCAAAGAGGAGAAATCCATCAACCTGATTGGCGAAAAGACGGGATTTACCAGATACAATATGCAAAGTTATATCTTGTACAACCGATAGAGAAGAACCTTTCGTGCGATATTTTTTTCACATAAAAGCCCTTAAGAAGTGGAAGTCAACTACTTACCTGCATGTTTGATGCATCTTTGGACAAAGATCGGTAATGAACAACAAATAGAGACTATCCATCATCATGGGTGTTTAATGTTAGAAGTTGAATTGGATATCAACATTTCATGGCTAAAAAAATCGAAGAACATCACCTATAGTAGCTTGTACACTTGAAGGTCTCTCTCTATATATAGATTGAATGCCTCTTGAACTCTTAATTGGACATCAATCTTTCATGGTTGAAGAAATCGAAGACCATTAGAGGTAGTAGGTTGTAAAATTGAGGATCTCTCTCTTTGTCTATCTACACACACACACACACACACACATATATATATATATATATATATATATATATATGGAATGCTTTGTTCTATAAATGGGAATCCTCTAGGATGCCCACTTCTTAGAGCCATTTCAGACAAGGTGGTGGCAACTACATAGCACAACCATCAACCACTCTTTGTGAGCCACGTGCTTTTTTTGATTCACATAAAGGTGGAGCCCCTGCACATGTAAATACCATTCACAAAATTATCTCCCAAAAATGTTCCGAAGCCCCCTCCCCTATCACTTAGGGGAACTTAAATTCTCTTTGAACATGTGAAATATTTGTTTAGCTAAAAATAAACATCCATATTGTAAAAATTTAGTGTGCTCATCTCTTTCTTGTGTGTTGGCATTGTGTATTGACATAGGTAGTGTGTTCATGTCTTTCTTGTGTATTCACATAGGACACAACCACTAAGAAAAATATACAAGCACTAGATGTAGGCTTTGTGTATGTTATGTACAAGTATTCCGTATTCCACCCTATATCTGAATAGTTAACGTAGGCTTTGTGTATGTTTTAATATTTTCAGGTGGAATTCTATCATTTAGAATGTTCGCTCGGCCCCTTATGTGAAATCGCCTTTATGAGAAAAAAGACGGTTTCAATTTTGTCATTTCAACTTTCCTTGTACCCTTAAAAAAAAAAAAAAAAAGAAACCGCCTTTATGAGAGTGGGTATGAAGAATGCCCAAATCCATGTTTGATGCCCACTTTGGGCATCAATTTCAAACACTGCCCGGGGGCCATGACGACTCAGTATATACACTCATGCGAACAAAAGAGAACGCTAGCATAATATGGTCATCTCGTGGTCTTGAGTCGTGGTGTTTGCGAGCACGAGAGCGCTTGCAAGTTACAACACTGTTCCATGACTGAACTAACTCTTCTCTGCCTCTTTGCTCATGTGGCAGCGTGCTATGTCTTCCTAGTGATCGTTCTCGGGATTGACCAGTATCGTCCAAGGCTGCAGACACGGTGCTCAAATCATTGACACACAACGATTTTCCTGTTCAGGAGGTGGCTCGCAGGGACTGATGGGATAAAGTTTATGGCGTCAATTGTGAACCAAGTAAATAAGAGGGATGAAGATGAGCCGACGTTGCAAACAGGGAAGAAAACATCAAATTCTTCGGGGATAGAGATTGGAAAACAAGAAAACATCAAATTCTTCGGGGATAGAGATTGGAAAACAGAAGAAAAAGAAGAAATATTGTGTGTGGGGAACGTTAGTTGCACTCATTGCGTTTATGTGGATATGCGCACAACGTTTGGGAGAAGTGATTCGAGGGACTTGGCTGTCAGATCGAACGTCGCAACGTCTTGCATGCATAAATGTACAAATTAAATGCGCAGAAGACAATACATCTGACAACAACAGAAACGGAAGGATTTCGAAGGAGACAACTCAACATATGAAAGATATTGTTTGAATGAAAAATTCACGCGTTTAGATTGAAGCCGAAGGAGGTAAGAATGAGAAATATCTACAATTTGTTGCTGTAATGCGATATTGTTTGCGGAGGATGTGACATGCAGGCAAGGAAAAGAAGGGATGCTAAGTGCTGGACATGGTGACTGCGTATTCGAGCGGTAGTCGCGATTCTAAGGAAACTGATCTTATTGCAGAAGGATTCTGATTCATGGCACTTGGGATTCGGAACCTGCATTCAGTAGCTGAGGGGACGGATGGCGGGCTGGAAGACCATAGACGGCTTCGTATTTCTTATTTCTTTGCTTTATTTATCCTTATGCTAACAGTGGCGCTGATAGGAGGAGACGGTATATCGTCATGAGAGAAAATTCGTCTGCACGCATCTCTGACCCCCTCCCTTTTGTCCCTTTTTTCCCTCCCTTTCTTTCGATGTCCTTCGATTGAGCAACAGCCGTAGTCCAATTATAAATATTTCTGCCAAAATCCCCCACGCCGTCCCCGCTTTTTGTTTTTGCCAAAAGAATTTCTAACTAAATCGCTTCCCACGGCAATCGATTCAATGGCCTCTCGAAATTCATGCCTCCCAAACCCCGTCGGCAGTATCATTATTCTCATTTTAATCTTTACCAACATCATCACATCTCGATTCCTCTCTCATCTAGGTCTTCGGCGTCGACTGTCATTGAATCTTCTTTCCCACCTCCACCTTCGGCACCTGCCTTTGATCTTTGTACAGATTGGCTGGATTAAGGAGGCAGGCTATGATCTTGTGAACCCTTCGGATGTTTTTACCCAATATCCTTCTTACCTCTCCCTTCTTCCGGTTGTCGCTTTCTTCAAACTGCAGATCCAGCAGCTTCTTGTCCATCTCCGCGGGGAATATGACTCCTTTTTAAACAGACTTTCCGGCTCCTCGAGTTTTGTTGTGCTCATGGACTTTTCGACGTCGTTCGCATATTTGCATATCTGTACAATGGGGCTTCATAGAGCTCGAGCCACGACAGGGTTTCCTGTCCTCAATGAAGGGTCCTCTTGAAAGAAATCGTTTTTTAGGAGATTTTTGGAGAGAACAGAGCTCCCATTCTCTCCATTGCCAGAGTATTCTGTATTCACGCTGCGGATAGTGTTTTTCAAGCAGATTCCCCTCGCTATGCTGTTTCTGCACCTATTTCGAACCCTAAACACGTTCTCGAACTTTTGTGGCGGGATATTCGCTTACTGAACTGCTTTGCTTGTAATTCATGCTAGACAATTGACTCGATTCTCTAGCAAGTGAGAGATATTCACACGATCGCACATGGCTAGTAAACGTGGAATTTAAACTTACGTAGTTCTAAACGCAAAGGAAGTATCAATCAACAAATCTTATCTTCGCAAAGCACCTGAGTCCTCAGCTATCATGCGCGAGAGATGTTGCGCTCAAACAAGAATGGAAAATACGCGCATTCTCTTTTAGCTGTTCATTGTGGCAAGAAGAGGACTACTGGCACAGCTAACGAATTGGCATATACGAGGATTCGTGAATCATTAACATCTGCATGTGAGCCGGGAGGTGCTTCAGGCTCAGCAAAGATTTCTTCAGATTTTGTAACAGCAGGCCAGCTTGAGGTCTGAATGATCTGCACTTTCATGATAGAAGAAAAAGCATTTCTTTGAAGTTGGATGTGCTTCTCATATCTCACATTCAATCTGCAGGTTCACGTTCTCGAAACTCCTAGTAAGGCTGAACTCAAACAAAGGCTTGAGGTCATAGAGCCAGACGTTATTTACTTTGTTGGAGAATGTACTGATGGGACTGAGGAGGTAGGCCCATTGGAGTTGGCAGATGGTCTCGTTTCAGTAGAGGACATCGCAACACTTTTTAATGAGAAGTTACCAGAGCTGGTGGGCATCATCTTCCTAAAACATTGACGCATTTACTTCCGTAAATGTGCTCTCTTGTTTTGTGTATACCATTGCACCGTTTTTCTTTCATACTGATCGCTTCATAGGCATGTAGATGTACCCTCAGCTTATGGAGTCATATCAGAGAAGTCATATCTCTGATTGTTCTGACCCAATTCATGGTTTCTGTGTCTAGGTTTGCTTAGAAACATGTGCAGCTAGTAAGTTTGGTGATGCACTACGAAACAAGGTGTGATCAATATTCTTAGTATGTTATAAACCTTGAACCATTTAATATCGGATTTCTAAGAAGTTGATCAATGGTTCCGTAGGGTGTTTCTATTGTAATGTATTGGAAAGGTCTAGTTACTCGGTTGTGGGCAGCACAGTTTCGCCAAGCATTGTTAGCAATTTTGAGAAGGTACAGCTTTAAAAAAAGAGTTACATGTTTTAAAGACTCGTACGTTGGGAAAGATTAATTGAGACTACTTGGACAGCTTCTCGGGCCAGATTTGGCATGCTTGTCAGCTAGCTAAATCAGCCTTCCAATTTCAGCGGGGTATTGCAAAGGCACATGTTCTTTCAATGAATGTACCAAAAGGCAGCAATATAATTCCTGTTATTTTGGGAAGCGCTCCATCAAAAATGCCAGAAACTCCAAAGACTAAGCAATCTGCAGAGTTTGACACTTCTCCAAGCACTCCCCTTAAAGTGCAGATTTATGATGAGGATGTAGATGTGCCTTTACTTATTGTCGCAGAGACTCATGGACAGGTAAACTGCATAGAAGTATCATAACTACTAGTGCAGTTAATATGATGAACTGGATGGGATTTAAGGTGTTTCCTAATTGGAAGTTTTTATTGCATGTTTCGATCTGCTACCCTATAAAGGGGTTCTTGTTACAGGATTATTCAATTTTTGGGTTTTTGGAAGATGGCTTGGATGCTCTTTTAATGATGGAGGTGAGTTGTAACTTCATTCTTTGATAAATTCTTGTTTTCATGTTGTAATTTCCAGCAGAACCATGGTGAAAAATATGACTTATGGTTCGCCATTTTTTGTTTACTTTGAAATTCAAACTCAGGTCATGGGCATGCGGCTTCTGCATCGTGTGAGGTACACCATCTAACTCTGAACTGGTCAACTAGATCTGCGATTACTTATTGCTTGTAGTTTGGTATCTTTCTTGTCAGTTGACTGTCAAATGTATTCCATATAAATAATTTCCTTTGAGAAATCCTCTCTAGAGCATTCTTTAATAAGAAAAAAATACGAAAAGTTCAAAAGGGAAGAAAGGGATTATGCTGCAGTTCAAGGACACTGGGAAGGTATCTATCTACCTATCTATCCATCCATCCATCCGTTCGTCCGTTCGTCTGTCTGTTCGTCTATGGCTGTCTGTCTATCTATGTATCTATCTACCTACCTGTCCATCCATCCACCCATCCATCCATCCATCTATCTGCATGTATGTCTATCTATCTATTTATCTATCTATCTGTCTATGGATCTATCTATGGATCTGTCTATCTGTCTATCTGTCTATCTGTCTATCTGTCTATCTGTCTATCTGTCTATCTGTCTATCTGTCTATCTGTCTATCTATGGATCTATCTATGGATCTATTTATGGATCTATCTATCTATCTATCTATCTATCTATCTATCTATCTATCTATCTATGGATTTATCTATCTATATGTGTGTCTGTCTGTAGATCGATCTATCCATCTATCTATCTATCTATCTATCTATCTATCTATCTATCTATCGATCTATTGATCTATCTTTCTATCTATCTATCTTTCTATCTATCTATCTATCTATCTATCTATCTATCTATCTATCTATCTATCTATCTATCTATCTATCTGTCTGTCTACCTATTTATCTATCTCCGTCTCTCTGTCTGATTGTCTACCTGTCTACCTCTCCGTTCGTCCATCTATCCATCAATTAATATACAATTAGTATACCAACCAATCATTCTATCTATCTCTTTATAGACTTCTCTTAATCTTACTACTTTGTGCAATTCATTATAAATAAGTCTTATTAGTTTATCTTAACCTATCTCGGATAGATAGATAGATATACCGTTTTGTCAATCTTATTACTCGATGCGATTCGTTTTAGATATATCTTATCATATTATTTCAATCTATTTTTTATAGATAGATGCATGGAGAGAGAGATAGATAGGGAGATTGATAGGAAGGTACATAGGTAGCCAGGCAGGAAGGCAGTAGGTAGACAGATTGGTAGGTAGGATGAATAGATAGATAAGTTGATAGGTAAGTAGGTTCATACATACATTATACATATGCATAAAAAAATAATATGTACATTCATATGCATGTACATACATGTGTACACACATACATGTGTACACACATACATACACATACATACATACATACATACATACATGCATACATGCATACGTACATACATGCATACATACATGCATACATACATACATGCATACATACATACATACATGCATACATGCATACATACATACATACTTATATGTATACAGATGTACGTACGTATTGGGCACATATAGGTACATGACATAAATAAGTATCTAAATAAATAATTAATTATATGCATGGTTGCATACATAAATACATCACACACGTGCATACGTAAAAGTAATAGGGGAACATGTTTATTATTATTATTTATTTATTTATTTTATTTTGCTTCTATTTTTTTGTTATTTGATTATTTTCATTATTATTGGTTTGTTTTTTGTGCAAGTCTTTATAATGGCTGAATTTTTCCTTCACTTTCAAAAGTGATAGAAACTCAACTTGTTGACTTTGTTAGAGGTCTTTATTTAGAAAGACTCTTTATTAATGTCTCCACCTACTTTAGGGCATTGATGATGTGAGCAAGGATATCATAGCTAGTTATCCAAGCTATGCATGATAAAGTTTAATCTTCATACTCCTTGTTTTGGACATACATAGAAGTTGAAGATACACTTTTTGTTTTGTTTTTGTTATTGTCTAAATTATGCTTATATATATATATATATATATATATATATATATATATATATATATATATATATATATATATATATATATATATATATATATATATATATATATATATATATATATATATATATATATATATATATATATATATATATATATATATATATATATATACATAGTACAAAGTAGTGATTTAAATCGGGATTTAAATCGTTCAAATCGTAGAGGTTCTTAAAAATAAAAATAAAAATCGAGGTTTTTATTCAGCAAGAGATTTTTATTTTTCTTGTATCTAAGGTATGCACAATACCTATTCAACTCATATATATTCCAATACTGGACAGTAGTGAAAGTAATGAAAAGTTTATATGACCTTGATGCTTGTTAGTTGTTGTACTTCAGTCATATGTGAGATGCCACCAAAGAGTTTTTGATAACATTGCAATCATATAAACTCTATAATATCATTCAACTATAGGTTGGTACAGATTCATACTAGAGAGGGACTTAATTTGATGCCAAAAATGTACATACACAATTGAAGGAACTTGGCTTTGTAGCTTTTTAAGCCCATAGTGCTCTACTACTTAAACCATTGAGCATCGATTTTAACTTAATTTAGTTAGTCAAATCTCTAATAGGCAAGAAAATAATATAGTTCTACCTAGAGAGCAAAGTGGTAATATATGATAGACTACTAGCAAGCATAAGTATCACAGTGATCAAATTTTAATTTTAAAAAGAGATCTACCATATGAAACCTTTTTTTTTTTGGGAATAAAATCGTTAAAAACGATTTAAATTGCGAATGCGAGTTTTACGATTTTTATATAATAAAAATCGTGTGATTTTTTTTACTATGTATATATATATATATATATATATATATATATATATATATATGTATATATATATGTATATATATATGTATGTATGTATGTATGTATGTATGTATGTATGTATGTATGTATGTATGTATGTATGTATGTATGTATGTATGTATGTATGCATGCATGTATGCATGTGTGTGTGTGTATATATATATATATATATATATATATATATATATATATATATATATATATATATATATATATATATATATAGATACATACATACATACACACACATACATACATACCATAGTAGATTCGGCACGCGTACTTCAATTTCTGGTACTTTTTTTAGGTTCGTATAATTGGTGCGTTCCGATTCATGTGGTGCTCCACCATTTTTTGGCGAACAAAATCGATGACTTAAAAAAACCCTCGATGGGCTTCGATCGCATTGTTTCAACTTTCTTCCGTGCGAGAGCTTAGCCTTGCTCCCTTGCTCCCTTGCTCCCCAAAGTGACACACACTTGCAGCTTGCTTCAATCCCCTTGAGGTCCACACACCCTCTTGCTTCAGCTTTCCACACACGTGACACTTTAAGGCTTGTGGTCTTTGCTTTTTCCTCCATTATGCCTCGTACTATTTCCCACCTTTGGGCCCTTCACACTTCAAGCCATGAATTGGTAAATGCCAATGTTTCTGGCTCGGGGACACGGAGGTGGGTGTGCAAGTATTGTGCAAAAACATTTAGCACAACAACTACATGTCTCATTCGACATGTGTCAGCATTAGGAGGATCTGGCATTTTAGCTTGTCCAAAAGTCCCCAATGACATAGCCGAGGCTGTGCGACATGAGCATAATCTCAACCAAGAGGCGATGGCTTCTCGTAGGTGCGAGTCTGCTGCAGCTTCTCTTGATATATTAGAAGACTTGGAAGGTGGAATTAGTGTTGGACCTAGTGCCATTGCTAGCTCGTTTAGAAGCCGTACATCTATCCAACGAGAAGAGAGTGAAAGCTCTACCCCTCTTGAGTCATCTGAGCCTCCAAGCCAGAGACCTAGACAAGGGGGCCTCCATTCTGTTTATCTAAGTACGGCCTTACAGAAACGCCAAATAGTTGTAGAAATTGAAATTGAGTGTTGCATACTTGAATGCAACCTCCCTTTCAATGTTGTTCGCACTGATGCTTGG
>CM035431.1:95379907-95394907 GCA_020310875.1 Ceratopteris richardii
AAATGTATGATAAATGAAATAAAAAAACATGGATAATGAGGAAGACATAAAAAGCTATAAAAGTGCATACATTTATTTATGTATGATTTTCTTTATAGGCCTTATCACCTTGAGCTAGCCAAATATTTTGGATTTTCCATATTCTTGATCTCCTTATGCAATTATAGAGCTTAGACTAAATTTTCATGCATGGCCTTGGCCCTCCAAAGCCAAGGGTAGTCTTCTATGATGATTGATCTCACTACTTAGCACGGACATCACTTGTGAATATTGAATTGTGAATATTGAATTGTGAATATTGAATTGTGCAGGGACTAATCTAGACTCAATAATCTATACTATAATGTCCATGTCTATCATATACTATACTATGTAGGTATGTTTGTATGTATATAATTACAAATGTGCATGTGTATGTATGTAATATGCAAGTATGTATGTATCTACTTGTATGTATGTATGTATGTATGTATGTATGTATGTATGTATGTATGTATGTATGTATGTATGTAATATGTATGTATGTATGCATGCATGCATGCAAGCATTTATGTATGCATGCATGCAACCATGTATGTATGCATGCATGTATGTATGCATCTACATATGTAATATGTATGAATATATGTATGCATGTGTAGTATACATACTACATGTCGCATATCTACTTTTAGTTCATTATATATATATGTGTGTATATTTATTTATATGTTTAAAAGCATGCATTTCATCATATCTTAGCTATAGGATGCGTAGACTACCAAAATATTAACAAAAAAACCAAAAAAAAAAAAAACACGTTCGCAACGTTTTAGCAATGTCTAGGCCCAAACGTTGCTATGTTGCTAACGCGTTAGCAACACGTTGCCTTCGACGTTGCTAAAACGTTGCTAACAACTATGCTCTCTAGGCCCCCTGAAGAGCTTTGGGTAGCGGTCTCTGATGTCCTCATATGCCTGGCATCTACATGTGTAGTGCTCCTCGTCCTCCACCTCTTCTCTACATATCCTGCATAATCGCTCATCCCTGGGGGTATGTGTGGCTCGCCCAATCTCAATCTCGAGCTTGTGTGATGATACTCTGAGCTTCCCAATGGCCACTCTCTCAGCTGGTGCCATATATGTATCCATGTATCGTGGTCTCTGAATGAAACCATCCGCTGTCACAGTTAGGAAGTGCTCTCTGTAGTGTTGCCTCTTTGTGGGAAGAGGCTCCCGTGGTGCTATCCATGTCTCCCTGACATGTATCTGTAGTAGGTCCTTACGGATGATCCTATTCCTCTCCGAACGAGAGAGGGTAATGTGGGGGGAAGAGAGGTCATACTGAAAAGGGGGGAGATCCGTAATGCTCATGCCATGGTCTGCTAACCATCGGTAAGTCTGTGCATACCATACTCTCTCATGCCTTGTCTCTGCCAAATGTCTAGAGCTCTCAAATGCAAGCCTTGTGAGTCGGCTAGTGGGGAGCTCTCTGACTCTCAGAATAAAGGTCACCAACTGGAAGAGGGCCTCCACTAGCATCGGTGGTGTGCCAAGCTCAGCTCGTATAATGTCATGTGGAACGGAGGGCTTTCTGCGCAGCAAGCGTGATATCATGGTGATCTGGGGCCTCTCAATCTGCGTCCACATCGCCTCTGTGATCCCTGGTGCCCATACTGCTGCTTCGTACATCAATGCGGGTGTCACTAGAGTGTCAAAGAGCCACCCCTTAGTCCGGGGCTCCTGAAAATGTGTCTGAAAGCAGCGTCTCTCCAATTGCAAGTGCCGCATAACCTCGCGTCAATCTATCTCTCGCAGCCTGTGCCATGGAGAATACCCCTGTGCTGCCCGAGAAGGTGATACCTAGGTAGACGTAGGAGTCCACTACCTCTATCTGTCCTCCAGCTGCTGTGAAAGAGGCGCGATGGCGTACTGCCCTGGAGGTATGGAAGATCATGACCTTGGTCTTGCCAAGGTTCACTGTGAGTCCTCTCTCCATGCAAAAGGTATCGAGCGCCTGTAAATGTGACTGCAACCCCTCCTGTGACTCTGAGAGCAGGACAATGTCATCAGCATATAATAGGATATGTACTTGCGTACCTCCGATGTCTCCTCCTCGCCCTCCTGCTCGCTGTATATACTCCGTGATCTCGTCGATGTAGAGACCGAAGAGAGTGGGTGAGAGGGGGCAACCTTGTTTCACACCAATGGTGCTAACAAGGCTGTCTGATAGACCGCCGGGGCAGCGTACCCTGCCTGTGACTCGTGCATACAAAGCGTGGATGGCCCATAGCATGTCTGATGGAAGCTGTAACTCCTCGAGCCTCCGTAGTAGTCTCTCTCGAGGGACCATGTCGAAGGCTTTGCGGAAATCCACAAAGCAACACTATAGTCTCTGCTTCCTCGCCTTCGCGCTCTCAATCAAGCAACGAAGCACGAAGATGTGGTCGATGGTGGAGAAAGTGCGGCGGAAGCCTTCCTCGCCGGGTGCTCTGATCCCCGCTGCCTCAGCGTGTGTACTGAGCTCTGCCTCTAGTATTGCCCCATAGATCTTGGCCAGGATATGGCCTATCATAATAGTCCTTTAGTTCCCTGGGTCCATCATATCGCCGGACTTATGGATAGGCGTAATGGTATGCATAGTCCATGAGTCGGGTAATCCCTCAACCAAAGCACGGTTGAAGAGATGGGCGATCAAGTGGGAAACTACATCTGCTGCGTATATAAAGTGCTCTCCGTGTAGCCCCGTGTGGTCTGCTTAACGGCCATGCTGTAGCCTATGGATGGCCTGTCGTACCATGCCTGCTGTGAAGAGGGTGGATATCACCGGACGCGGTGTGGAAGGAATCGGTAATGGTGGCTGTCCTTGGACGTCATATAACCTCTGGGCGTAGGTGTGCCAAGTCGAAGGATCGGCTATGGGTGTAGGTGGACGTGGCTCACGTAGTGCCCTCCACGCGGTGGCACAATCCCTACTCCTGAGAAGGTCGATCAACTCTGCCTCATGTCGCTCCTCGAAAGCTCGCTGCTTCCGGCATGTGAGGGCTCGCATCTGTCGTCGTGCCTCCCTCTCTGTGATGGATCCCAAGATACTCTGTGCTCTGAGATGTAGGTATAGTCGCCTACACTCCTCATCGTACCATCTATTCTGGGGTGTATGCCCCAACCGTGTCGGATGTGCAGTGCTGTGGGTGGTGTATGGGAAGCTGAGAGTAGCAGATGTATGGAGGATCGAGGAGAAGTGGGCGGTGAGGGTGTCCAAGGAGGCAGAGGGATCAAGGGAGTAGATGCGCTCTCGAACATGGGAGCTATAGATATGTGCTAGCTCATGTCTAAAGTGAATGGTGGTACGGGCTCGTGGCTGTGTGGTGACGGGGTGGGGTATGCATGGTGAGCCGCGAATGGATAGGGCAAGATATGCGTGATCAGCTCCAATCGGTAAGGGTGGGATAGTGAATGAGGTGATCAGATGTGTCGCCTCCGGGGGCCCGATAACATAGTCTACCACACTGCCCCCCTGTGGTGTCGTGGGTGGAATGCAGGTGAGACCGTGCGAGGTGGGCAAGCTCCCCATCCCATTATATATGACGAGACGGTGTGCTGCTCCCATATGGAGTAAGTGTCGGCCATATAAGGTGGGTGTGGCGGTGTCGGCTGAGGCTCTGAGTGTAGGCATGTCCTCTATGGTACGAAGCATCTCAGGGTCGTCAAAGTCGTAGATATCACACTAGTGGCTCTGAGTGCGGGCATTGAAGTCTCCTACAAGGAAGACTTCACCCATCCCGATATACTCCATAATCGTGTCACTGAGGCAGTCATATGGCGATGTGGTGTCTGGTCCCTCCCCTCCTGATGGCTTCTCAGGGGAATGTGTGAAGCGTGAACCAATGGGTGCAATATAGCATACGGCGAAGTACGTTGCTCTCTCCTCTGATAGCTGCAAGCGTATCCACATGAAACGTGCCTCTGGATCTCGGGCTACCACTTGTACCCTGTGCTTTAACGACTGTCTATAGAGCACGGCTACTCCTCCTTATCCTCGTGTGGTGTGCTTTCTCATCTGACGGCGGTGAGCTTACTCCCACATATAGCCCTCAATCCTCGGTAGGCTCCTCCCCGGGCTCTCGTGTGTCTCTGTCAAGAAGATAATGTCTCTTCCCTCCATCACCTCCTCGAGGCGCCCTGGATGTGTCCATAAAGATCCATTGCAGTTCCAGACTCCAATGTGCACCTCCTTCTGTGCTGTCTCATAGGCCGCGAATCCCTAGTCAATGGGCCGTCCATCAATGATGATCCGACCATCTCTGTAGAGGGCACGATGTCCCTCTCGTCTTGACTGGAGGACACGTGGCATGCATGCCCGTCTGTGCTCTACCTGCATCCGTGTGAGGTTGTCATCCAAATAGATGGGGGTGCCCGGTGTAGTGCGTAGTACCGCCCGTCGTCTGAGAAAGTCTCTCCTCCTGGCCTCATCTGAGAATTGAAGGATAAGTGCTCTGCTCCGTGTGGTGTCCCGTCGTGCTCTCCATACTCTGGTGAAAGGGAGAGGCTCATCCGCGCGGTATCCAAGTAATGTGCAGAAGCGACGCCCTTCCTTCTCAGGTGATCCGTCTGTCTCTGTGAGGTCGGAGACGCGAACATTGAGCCTGCGGGCCTGTCGCATCCGCTCCTCCTCAATGGTGGTATGCACTATGTGGATCTCCTCATTGTGGTTGTTCTTCTTTGCCTCCTGTCGAAGGTTCTTTTTGACAACCTCGACCCATCCATCTTTCTTAGTCTCAAGCTCGTTCTTCACCACCTCCATACACTCCTTCTTGATAGTCACCCGAATGTCCTCTAGATGTGGAGCGATCTCCCCCTCCTCGTGCATGCTGTCCAGTTTCGTTTTCATATCAGTAAGCGCAGTGTGCAACTCCTCCAGGTCCCGTGAGTGCTTCTTGCGGGTAGCGAGAAGCTCTTCCCGAAGGGATTCGTTTTCCTTCTCCAAGGTTGCCACCTTGGCTTCGAGGGAGACAACTCTACGGGTAACCCCGTTCAGTGCAGAATCTCCTTCTTTCTTGTGTTTTCCTATCAACTCTCGGAGGGCATGCTCTAAGGTGGCCAACTGTTCGTCCAGCTTGGGAGCCATGTGAGAGAGAGAGAGAGAGAGAGAGAGAGAGAGAGAGAGAGAGAGAGAGAGAGAGAGAGAGAGAGAGAGAGAGAGAGAGAGAGAGAGAGAGAGAGAGAGAGAGAGAGAGAGAGAGAGAGAGAGAGAGAAAGAAAGAAATAAAGAAAGTTATATTAACGTCTTCTGAAGGCCAAACTTGGCCTATGAGACAAAAACCATGTACAAGTGTAGTAACCCTGGGGGGAGAGAGAGAGAGAGAGAGAGAGAGAGAGAGAGAGAGAGAGAGAGAGAGAGAGAGAGAGAGAGAGAGAGAGAGAGAGAGAGAGAGAGAGAGAGAGAGAGAGAGAGAGAGAGAGAGAGAGAGAGAGAGAGAGAGAGATGTGTGTGTTTGTGTAATTTTTTATATTCCTTTTATTTTTATGCTTTAAATTTAAAACTTGTTTATGATTTATTTTTTAAATCTTGTTCATTTTGTTTTAGCTTCTTACTTGCTTGTTTTTCTCATGCCTTATATTGATCTTAGTTTTTCACATGACAAATACACACATGTCACATACACATGTACATACAAAAATGTGACATACACATATATACATGTGACATACACATATATATATATATATTAAAGAATAGAATATATTTACCTCTCCAATGTCAAGTAAGAATATCTGTGAATAAACTCTTTGACATGATCCATGAACTCATATACTAGTCCAAGTGTGCAACCCTCTCTATTTGCTATGCTTATGAGTGAATATAAGGGCCATAAAGCTCGTACTAATCCCTCCACATCCCTCCAGAAACTATCATCCAAACATGTCCTTCGTACAAGCTCTTCCCTTGGATTGTATGTCCGTTAAAAGCTGTCAATTTGGTGATACAAGTGTATGCATCAATGCTTGCCTTACTCTTGCTAATCTCTCCATGACTATGCACATTTATGCAAATCTCGCCTTCGTGGGCTTCACCAAGTGATTATCACTGAAGGACCTAAATAAAGCAAGCAATACTTTTAAGCAAGTGATAAAAATAGTATAAATCCATGGTATCTTCCCCATATCCTCTCTCAGCAAATCAATGCAATGGGAAGCACATGGTGTCCACACAATGGAGGAGAATTTTTCTTCCAAAAGTTTGCCTATAGCCACACAATTACTTCCATTATTTGTGATCATTGGGACCACTTTTTCTACACCAATGTGCATGATAGCTTGGCGGATATGGTCATAGATGAGCTTACCTATTTACATATAAAACAAAATGAATCATTAATCAATTGATAATCTATCTTGATCAATCGATGATTAATGATTTATCATTGCATCCATGATTCCATAAGTGTTGAATTTAATGCATTACACATAATATGCATAAATTACAATTTACAATGCATAGTGTAATATGTATTATTCACATTGCACATGCCACATGATACATCATACATGTTAGTCGTGACATTGCAATGTGCGTTCTCATTTATGTAATATGATGCACACTTTGTGCGTCATGTCACATATGTGTGTGTTTCATATTTATGTTACAACTTATATGCACTATGTGATATTACATAATGCACATCACATAGTGCATGTAAGTTGTAACATAATGATAAACACATATTACACAATGCATTGTAATTTTTTGACATGTGCATAATGCCATAATGCATTAAGATTTAACACTTATGAAATATTACATAATGCATTTGCTATTATGCAATGTGCAATGTGCATAATGCATTTAGATACATCGAGATTGGATGCACATTGCAATTTGGAAGGAGAAATGAATCAATGAATCTTCAATTAATGATAAATTGAAACTTGAGAAATTATAGTAGACTATAATGTAAACTCACATGCGATCGTAGTAGCGGCAAGTGATGCTTCTATGGCTTGAAGGAACATGCTCCCTTTGCAACAATGCACCAAAATATTGTACGCATTCCTCTTTCTCATGTCCATCCATCCATCATACATGATTGTGCATCCATACTTTGCCCATTTCTCCTTCATGGGCTCAAGCTCTCTCTCTAATGCTTCCTTTGTTCTTTTGAGCTCCATTCTCCTCATTCTTCATAGGTAGGCCCTTGCCACCGGTACCCTAGTAAAGATACTTTCTCAATGGCATTTCTCCATGCTTGTGTCTGTGCAACATTGAAAGACAACCCACATTGTATAAAAGCCTTCATGATGGCTTGTGTGGCTTCTTGTTTACATTGTTTTTGCAAGCTAGCACATATGGAGACAGATCCAAGAGAGCCATGTGGATGCTTTTGATAATTATGCTCTACTCTTGTACCTTTTTTTGGTGGCTCATGCTCTATGTCAATGTCTATGGGCTTATAAACTTGAGATGCTTGAGTATGGGGATAACATGAACCATGTGAACCATTTGGATGTGACTAGCTTGAGATTGTGAAGGTGCATTCCTTCTACCTTGAGATTTTTGAGCTACCCATTTCGATAACCCTTCATTGATAGCTTCGAGCGTTGGCTCTTTGCAAGCTGCAATCCCTATGCCGCTAAACTTTAAAAGATGGGTCTTGATTCCATTAGGTCCACTGGCTCAACTGTAGCCACATAGCTTGCAAGTTCATTTCTCATCCCTCCCCCCCCCCCCCCCCCCCCCCCCCCCCCCCCCCCCCCCAAACAAACAACCCCCAAACCAAAAAAAAAGGGGTCCAACTTAACTTGGCTTGTGACATATTGCCAACAAGCTTGCTTTGCTTTTGGCATGGTGATAGGAGGGAGGAGGACAAGGAGGCTTGCAAATGATAATAAGGGAGGCCCGAAGATGGTGTAGATGTCTCTTGGGGTAGAGAGCAGTCGTGAAGAAAGCAAAAAGACTCTTTTACTTTTTCCTCCTCCTTGCACACAGTCGGAAATACACTCTGTAGCTGTCAGGATTCTTTTTTTTTGTCAAATGCCTCAATGAGGCTGAATCAGCAAAACGGTCTCATTTGAGGCAGAAAAATCTGTGTTTTTTCACAACACAATCCGAACATCGCAACACTGCGATGTTGCATCATCGCAAACGTTGCGACAGTACGATGTTGTGTTGGGGCGTGTCGCAATATGTTGTGATGTAGTAATGAAGGACATTTAGATGGGTGTTTACAATTATTTCTTGCCAAGTGTGAAGTACTGAGTCAATGCGACCTTGTCCACTTCTGTAAGTGAATCCGATAAATAAAACTTGAGACTAATTTGATATTCATTGTCAGTGTGCACCACACTTGGACTTTTTGCCCTTGGAGTCACTTGTGAGTAAAGTGGTATGGGACATTGGCCCTTGTGGTGGTAGCCACGAGGGTAGTTGCAGGCTCTCAGACTTAAGGGTGAGCCCATTTGGCTGTATGGCTGGGAGGTGAGTATGATGTCCACCCTCTTATGTTCTTATGTGAATATAGCTTGTACTTCTCCTTGACGCTTGTACTGCTTATTGAATTGGAGTCATTTGTGATGCTTGGCACAGCTTTAACCTCACTATTAGAACTTAGTTCACAAGATCACATGCGTTGTCATTGGTCTAATGCTGGTGGTCCCTTGATACATTTTCCGCAAGAGCTTCCGAGTCCTTCTGGAATAAAATCTCTGGTAAAGGGTTCGAGATTTGAGTATGGGGAGCTGTGGAGCCCATAGCCCCAGCCCATAGAACGAAAACAAAACGTAGTGTTTCATCTTCAAATGGTTGTTGTGTTCCTTATAATGTGGGCTCTTCTGTTGTTCTATCCTAGCATTTTTGGATGATTGATTTTTATGGGATAGGGCATTCATCTTTGATATACATTCATTGCACGAAGTATCTTTCTTAGGTTGTTAATTCTTCTCTGTGTCTGTCCCACACATGGTAGTCTTTGTGCTCTTGTGGGTTTGGGTTCTGTTTCATGAGCATTTGATCACTGTTGGTGGATTTTAAATTTCACAGGTTATCCTTGTGTGTACCAACTCAAAGAGAATATTTTCTGTGCATCATATTTATGGATGATTTATGCTTTTGTTTTTGGTCTTCTTCCAGTGGGCCTCCTCAACCGTCTAGTGCTCCACCTTTGGCCCGGGGTGTCATAACAATGCGCTGTGATCTTTGTACATCTGCATCTACTAGGATCTCACTTCATGTAGCAGGGACTCCACAGACCTGCTTTGATGATCAGGTGAGAGAGTGAGGCCATTGCAGTTCAAGCTATCTTGTAGTATTAAGTTCTGTGCCCCTTGAAGGCATTCTGTCTGTCTTTTGGCAGGTGCTGGAGTATTCAATAAAAAAGGAGCTCCTTGAGCAAAATAAAATACTGACCTGTCTAACAGGAGCTTTGGAGAAGCCAGTTGCAGATATGAGAAGGTCTGCAGCTGTAGCTTGTGGTGCACATGTAATGGAAGTAAGGTTTAGGAGCCCGTCCTGGGCAGTTCAGGTATAACTTGCACTGGACATATTTCCTCACTCTCACTATATATTGTGGATGTATTTTCATCTATATACTTTCATTGTTGTAGATTTTGAGGCAACTTGCTAGGGATATCTCTTATCGAAGTTTGGTGTCACTGGGTATTGCTGGTGTCCAGGGGTTACCAGTCACAGCTTTTTTGAAAGAAGATACAGATAGATTTTATGCATTACGGTCATCTTCACTACAGAAGGGTGCTGAAAGAGAAACTGAGAACCATCATAATGGTAGTTTTTCTGTTCAATTCCCATCTTGGTTTTCTCTACCACTTCCAAGCAGGAAGAGGCAACAAATAGATAGTTTTATGTCAGCCGAGAAAAAACCCTATTTAGATGAGGTCACCTCATGCCCTGACGCTGGGAAAGATGTCACTCCAGCAGAAGTTCTGAAGTTAAACTCTGCAAGTGGATGCAACTCTGTTGCTCCTATGAAGCCAGTGCCACATTCACGTCTGAACCGTGACATGCCAAGTGTTGGAGCGGCACTGGCGGGTGCTCAGAACACATGGACAACGAAGGCTAATCTCAACAATAGTACAGCGGTGAGACTTTCTAGGCCAAATGCCACATCTTTATCTCACACTCCGACAAACACAGGTCCTCCTGCAACTCATAGAGGGCAAACTGCAAAAGCTCCATCACCTGCTCAGATCACTTCATTGAATGCTACATCTATAAAGAAACATGGCTGCAATCGAAGGCCTTTACATGAGTGCTCTGATGTAAGATATCTTGCAAAATTCTCATAGCATTGTGTCACGTGATGATTGTCAAATATTCTTAAAGGTGAGGATCTGTCTCAGGAGGAATTCAGGAAGGATTTGATGCAGTTTCTAAGCTCCAGAGGACATGGGCGCTTGGTTCCTTCAGAAGATGTAGCTACATTTCCTGATGCTGTGCTAAATGGAAGAAAGCTAGATCTGTACAATTTGTACAAGGAGGTGCAAGACCACATTGCCAGTCTTTCTGATTCATATTCTGTATAACTTTTGTACAGTGTAATGTGTTACATTCTCATCTACATCAGGTGGTCTCAAGAGGGGGCTTTCATGTGGGAAATGGGATCAACTGGAAGGGGCAGGTGTTCCCAAAGATGCACAACCATACTGTAGTCAACAGAATGACAGTAATGTTTCTTCTCCCTTGTCCTTATGATTAACTGTTGTATGATTGTTATCTGGCATGATCTGATGCTTGTGAATCTGATGATATTCGACTCTGGACTAGATATCCTTATTGAACTCTATTTCATCTAGAGATAACAGATCCTACAAATAGAATGCTAAGAGAGATATAGTGAAAGTTTCACGAAGCAAACATTGTGCCCGCTCCCTCCAAAAATTGACAAGAAATATCTTTGTTTAGTAATTTGTTCTATAATTGTTTGGTGGGGCTACCAGCGATTAAGTTGTATGTTCTTTGAATAAGAGCTACTACATAAAAGAATTATTGATGACAAATATTTGGAAATGGAATTCTAAGTTATCTTATGTCATGGAAGTAAGCAATATTATAGTTCTCTTGATAGCAAACTTGATGCATTATTCAATCGTGAAGATATGTATTCTTGACTTAATAAAGGTGTTGCTATGGGATTGATCTATGAACTCATAAATTATATGGTCAAAGAAAATGCAAGATGTTTAAGACATTGATGTGGACAAATCTAAGGACAAAAAATATCTTTTTTAAAAATGAGGAATCATTTGTACATGTTGTGGAAGCTACTTTTGACATAGTGATTACTTTTCCAATGCCAAGAATGATGAATTTCTATTTTTCCTTCTATTCATGTAATGTTCTACCTTGTTTACTCCATACCTCCCAATTTTTATGACGACTTACTCCATAAACATTTGGTTTGATGTATTAAAATCATGAGATTTGATATGTACTCTTTTATTCATGTATTGGAAGCAAGGTTGGATTTAGTCCCATTCTTAACCTTTTGAATATTTTGTCATATCATTTGTGTGCGATATGCGATATTTCATATAGTACTTAGATTTCCAAATAAATATACAAAGAAAACTTGTTTAGTCCTCCATTGGCTTCATCTGTGAAATAAATAGCTTCAAACAAGTGTCGCACATGTGTACTATTATTATCCTCTATATTATTGTATATATATTTCTAAGGATACTATATATCCACATGATTATGGAAGATCATATCCAACATATCAACCCTTTGATGGCACACAAGTGACAATATAAACATACCATTTATGTGTTGCATATTTAGTGTTGTCTTGGGTGAAAGTATGGCTTATGTATGCATATCTTTTGTGTAGATGCTATAGACTTCTAGTCACTCATAGACACAATTATATGGATTTTTTTTGAAGTCTCTTTAATATCCAAAGGACATAGAGTTGCCGGTATAGACTTTTTTTTGTCATATCCATAGAATTTACTCTTGCATATATGATATGCTAATAAATGTTTTTGGAGGCTTCTAAAGGGGTACAAATTTTGTCTCCGAATGAGGTACATTGACGAGCAAACCTTTGCTAGCTAACAAGTGTTTTTTTTAGGTTGGTAAAGAATTGTATATAGTCTTTAATGGTGTACTATGACATCCTAGATATTGTGACGTCATAGTACTTATTATAGACATAGAGTTGCCGGTGTAGACCTTTTTTTTTGTCATATCCTTAGAATTTATTCTTGCATATATGATATGCTAATAAATGTTTTTGGAGGCTTCTAAAGGATTACAAATTTTGTCTCCGAATGAGGTACATTGACGAGCAAACCTTTGCTAGTTAACAAGTGTTTTTTTTTTTTTAGGTTGGTAAAGAATTGTATATAGTCTTTAATGGGGTACTATGACATCCTAGATATTGTGATGTCATAGTACTTATTATATTCTATGCGTAATGGAATTGATGACTATACAACCTTGTGGTTGACTACCATGAGCTTATAGTTGCATTTTCTTTTTGGGGTGAATTTGGGGTTCTCTTGGATTCATCTTCTCATATATACTATGAGTAGTGAAAGTTCTCTATGTTTGATAGGGATGCGTCCGTTTAAAGGATTACAACGCAAGCTTCCTATGATCTTGAGAGTCCATGATCTCTTACAGAGTGGGCTTACCTCTGAATAGGGCCTCATATCTTCCTCTAATCTTAGCATATGCATTGCATCGACCTACAAAATGCTCCTCACTCACCACCTCCTTTGTGCATGCTCTGCAAGCCTTAGCCTCCTTGGGAACATTCATCTATCTCTTGATCTCGATCTTTGATCTATCATCTCTGTGATTCCATCTTTAGCTTGCCACACCAGCCTTTGTAAGTTGAAATTCTCATCCCCAAGTTAGGTGACATCCTCATCCCCAAGCTATAAAGAAAGAAAGAAAAAAAGGTTTTTAACATTTGTGTCTGACCCAAATCGGCCTATGAGACAAATCAGGTGTACATATTGTGTATGTCATTTGTCTATCGAAAAGACAAATGAAAACAAATGAAATAAAATCGAACTAAAACTAATACACACTAAACTAAGCTAAACACAGTAGAGATATATTGGGGATGTGGTAAATTGTAATGGTATATCCATGGAGTATCTTAGGAGGGGTGAAGCTCTATCTCAAGGGGGGATATGGATGTCTATATGTTCAAGGTAGCATAATCTTGAGAATGCATCAAGCTATCTAGTTCCATCTTGTGCCAAGGGAGGGGTGTAAGATGTGGTACATGGTTGGCTATGGTGCCAGGGGAGGGAGGGAGGGAGTGTCACATAATTCTTGTAGGAGATGGTTGAACCATGCCTTAAGAGAGAGATTAGCAAGTAATCTTCAACCATGGCTTTTGGGGCAAGTGGTTAGCCCATAGCAGTCCTAACTGAGAGGTTGTGAGTTCAATTCCCAACATTGGTTCGTGGGCACTTGGAAAAAGCGCTTATCTGTGGTGAGTGTGAAATTGGCCTTGGATAAAGGCGCATGGGCATTTGAGCACCCACGGAGGGCGGGATAGGTCCAAATTTGGTCCATGTGCTAGAGTTTGAGGTTGGTAGAAGCACTCATGCATGGAACATGGGTCCACAAGTGAGCATTGAGGACAATGTTTAGTCTAAGCGGGTTGGAATGTCACATAATCCTAGTAGGAGATGGTTGAACCACGCCTTAAGAGAGAGGATTAGCAAGTAATCCTCAACCATGGCTTTTGGGGCAAGTGGTTAGCCCATCGCACTCCTAACCGAGAGGTTGTGAGTTCAATTCTCAATAGGGAGGGAGGGAGGGAGGGAGGGAGGGAGGGAGGGATGGGGGGGGGAGAGAGAGAGAGAGAGAGAGAGAGAGAGAGAGAGAGAGAGAGAGAGAGAGAGAGAGAGAGAGAGAGAGAGAGAGAGAGAGAGAGAGAGAGAGAGAGAGAGAGAGAGAGAGAGAGAGAGAGAGAGAGAGAGAGAGAGAGAGAGAGAGAGAGAGAGAGAGAATGGCCATTGCCTTATTTAGTAGCAAGTTGCAACCATGGCATGCATTAATGAACCTTGAGTTGGGGCATATGGTACAACCTCCATGTAATGGGCCATTTGATTATCTTTTATGCAGTCTTCCCTGCCTAATTTGATGTGTGATTGAAGAGGCACACTAAGACGTTTGCACATCGAACTTTCAAATACTTTCGAAAGCTCTTTCCTTATCACAAGTAGAGCATCTAGTGCTGCCCATCTCTTTTGATTCTCATGCCCAAAATGTGCTTAATTGGTCCTAAATCCTTCATGAGAAAGCTGATTTTAGCTTACCCTTAATGCATAAGAGTGTTTCCCCCACCCTCACCAAACAAGCTAAATATCATCCACATATAAGACCAAAATGATTGAGCTCTTGTTTGTGGCTTTTTTGTTGAAGTTAGAGGATATTTGTGTTTTTAAGTTGGTCAAAAGTTTACTTAATTGGGGATATTCTTCATAAGAAAGCTTAATGAAGTCAAATACATTGATTTTGGATATCAAAAGGCAAATGTATTTTAGAATTATAACGAATCCTCTTTATCGGTGAATTTGGACTTGAACTGATAAGGAAGCATTGTTGGATAATAACAAATATTTCATTTTGGTATATCCCAAAACTCAGGTTTATACTAGAACATGTGCGGGCTGCCTCAAGTCATTGCATCTTTGGTCATAGGCATAGAGATCCGTCCAAGGCAATGGAATGGCTGGAATTTGGCTAAATTTAGAGAAGTATCAGCCCTAGAAGAAAGTTTATGAAAAAAATATGGTTTTATTGTAAATTACAATTGAAAACAAACCTTTGATTCTTCTTTTTTCTTAATGAATAAATTGTTATGTTTGGGCTAGAAAAAGCAAAATATGTTTTATTCCTCTAGCCTCTAGGCAACCAAAAATTTGACCATTTTAGAGCATTTGTTCCAACTGTGGTAGCTTATATGCTAAATTTAGCTAAGAAGCTAATGTTAGCTTTATGTTTTAGCTTTTAGAGCTAAGCCTTTAGTAGACGAGGGCT